>CM026199.1:17245521-17386257 GCA_014839995.1 Xenentodon cancila
TATATATATATGGTTACTAATGTTGTTTTGTTTCATGAATAACAATAGAAGATGAAAAACTCTAAATTGACATTTACTGCTGATACACTACAGTAAGTATTGCATTATTCCCTGCTTTGCCAAATCTGTGCATATCTCTGCATCTCCCACAACTTCAAAGGTCCCTTTTCACATACTCCTTGTAGTACAGCAGGTGTTTTCGCTTTGCATCTGAGCAATGACACAAATGAGATTTTCCACATCTCCACACTCTCTTTCGTTATTACGTTTTGCACACAGCTGCGACCATGCTTTCCCCTGTCTGGACATTGTCTTGATTTCTGAACGGAAACATTAGTAATGGACACAACATTAGGTGAGGACAACTGTTTATTTTTAAATTCTTTGTGCGTGGTTGGGTTTGTATGTGTGTGTGCGTGCCTGCGTGTACCCTAGGTCCAGTGGGCGGAGCAACAAGTGGTAAAAAGAAGGAAGAAGAGGGACATCTTTGAAGACCCTGCTGACCCCGACTTTCCCAGACAATGGTATCTGGTGAGTAGCAGTCTGTCGTCCTTTTATTCCGATATCCCTGACCTTCATTGTGGCTGACGAGGTGGAAAATGCTATAAATGGGGTTACAGTACGGTAGCTTGCTTGCAGTTGTGTAAAAGGATGTGGTTGCAGTATTATAAAAGAAATTCATGTCACTAAAAAGTCTGCAGGCGTCATAATAACTAGTCATCATTGCTGCTTAAGGTTGTTTAAACAAAATCTTAATGACATATTTATGTATTTCCCAGAATCTTTAAAGTACAATTATGCAGATGTCTGTGCCTCTGGGAAAGTGCTCTTCGAAGGGTTTAAACATCTGCGCTTGGTTCTGAGGGTCATGTTGACCATTACTCATAGAGTCATTTTGTTTTAACCACTGTCTGATCTTATTTTGTGTACATTTTACTTCAGGTTGACCAATATGAGTTTTTCCATGTGCAGATTATTTCAAAGGATTTGCCAACAGCCTAATGAGATGACAAATAATCGGTCTGTCTCTAATATTATAGCTGTGTTATGTGCTTGTATTTTAATAGAAAGTGTATTCAGAGTTTGATAAAGCAACAATCTTTGGGGTTCCTTAAAGACTTTATCACAGAGAGAGTATGTTCATTTATTTAGTCAGATAATCATAAATGAAATCTCTGTTTTTTGGCAAACCATTAGAAATCTTAACAATTAGCATAAGGTCAAATGTATAAATCGGTGCACCACAAAATGTCAGTTGAATGGAAAATGGCATGTCGGGAAAGATCAGCAATCTCGATCAACTGCAGCTGTATCACCTGTGAAAAATTGATGGCAAATTGTGCTGGCACTATGTCTGTTTCATTACTCGCAGCTTTTCTTAGAAATGCCTTAATTTCCCTTTTGATTTTCTTTTTAATTTGCCCAAAACCTCTGCCACTGCAACAGATTAATGGAAATGGTGACTATCTCAGACATAAGTCGGCGGTAAATGGAAGCTGTGAAACAAGACCTGCCATTCAGCATTAGACTTCTAAACGTTTTAGGACTTAAACAATCTTTTATCCCGTTCGGCGTATTCTACATGTCTGGCTTGTTCAGCCTGAGCCATGTACCACTGTTTCTGTGTCTGCAGTGCAGTTTATTGTGTTAAGAGTCCTTTACAATAAGCTTATTTAGATGCATAACACCACTTGTTTTTAGCAGACGTCTGTTCAACAATTGATCTTTTGAGCAATTTCTTTTCTTGAAGATGAAACATTTTTAGATGAAACATCTTTTCCACCTCTGATGTGCGTATCCGAACTAGCCCTGTCTCTCTTTTCGCCTGGCTGCAGCTACTCGCGGTCGACTCTGCTCAAACACTTGACTCCTCCGTTTGACCGCATTAGCAGACAGCTAATAATGTACCACTAACGTAAAACTAATGACCAGCTCTGACTAGTTCAACCCCACCAGATGACATGGTTTATTGTACTGGTGTTGGCTGCTTTCTTTCTGTCTTTAAAACGTATGTTAAATCATTCTTGCCCCAGTAAGTTTGTTGTATCCATGAATTTAAGCTGGACACCTAAGCCAATCCACCCAGAAAAGCCCATGCAGTATAAAATTGAGGGCAAGGCAAGATTAGTTGTATAGCACATTTCATATACAAGACTATTCAAAGTGCTTTACATAAAAGCATTTTTAAAATAAATGCATTAAAAAGTATTAAAGAGTTGGTAGAAGGTGGGGAAGCTTGTATTTTAGTTCCCCGGTCTGTGTGTTTATTTATAACCATCTCTGTCACGTGTCGTGTTTACTTCTTTTACTTGACAGTTGACCTTTGCACTACTACTTTGTATCCCCAATTTGTCTTTCGCCCCTCCTCTCAAATGCTAACCGACTGTTATTTATTAATCCAGACAACTGATCTCAACCAGATACCTGACCTGCAACAGGTTGTCTGTCATTTTGTGCTGACAGCAAAGCCGCAGTAGGACACTCGAAATGGGCTGCTCAGTTTGAGGCAGCAGGCATACCAGGGCAGTGCATTAAAACTGAGTCATGTGCTTTTATGAACCCCTTTAATCTTTCCTTTTATGTCTTGGTGGTTAGCTTTTTTATTCCATTTTTTTCTTTCCTCAAACATACCCGTGCTTTCAGACATGGTAACTCAAAGGTCTCTGCAGATTATTAAAGCTTAAAGCTCTCCCGGACAGAACTTTTCTGTCAGTTTGTCTGGGACTTGTCCGTCACAGCAGATTGACGGCTGAACAAAAGGTTTGTGTCTCTTCCAGTCCAACCCATCGCATCAAGACCTGAATACGAAAGCAGCCTGGACTCAGGGATACACGGGAAGAGGTGTAGTGGTGACCATCTTGGATGATGGGATTGAGAAGGACCATCTTGACCTTGTCAACAACTATGTAAGTTGAAATTGCAATAGTTTGTGTGACCCCCTCCCCCCCAAGACTATCTAATGTCAAAACCAACAAGTGTAGTGTTGCTTTGTGCAGTGTTACGCTGCTGGTTGACGGTTCAAATGTTGGTTATGAATTCCAGAGTCGAGACACATAACAGTAATGACTTTAATAGATTAAAAGCATTGAGTCATTCAGCCACTAGTCACCTTTGGGTTAATATTTCTTGAGGCTTTATTTGGACATGCGTGTGAAAGTGACAGAAGAATGAATGACTGGTGCAAAATGGAGAGTATTTCAAGAAATACATCGTTCTTAAGTTGTCATAACTGTTCACATTATTGAGCAGAATGTGCAGTGTTTGTATAAAACATAGTGGCTTTGAATGAAGGGAGCTGAAAAAAACAACTTTGCTACATGATTAAGCTTACGCAATAGTTATATTACATTTTTAAGTACTCTTTTAATCTCAGTACTCTCACATTGTAGTTATTATCAGCTCAAGGACAGGAAAACATTTTTTAATCCATCTGAAGATGCGGACTGTATCATTTGCCAGATGAGAAACCGCCCCACCACACTGAACTCTGCGAGTCCATCTACAGTTACAGTATTCTCATAACAACATGTCATTTTACCATGAAAACATGTGTTAAAAAAAAAAACAATACATTGTGCGAAACAAAGGCAGATGGGAGCGGTTGAAAACATTTATATATAAACGGATGGAGAGCAGAAACCTCGGCTGCGGCTCAGATTCGTTCAAACATAGTTTTGTGTCATTTTCTTGGCTCAGACTTGTGTCACGCTGAAAGTGAGACATGTACAGTTAGTTACTAGGTACGGTGCAGTCAGATTACCACAAACTAAGATGGTGTATATTAGCGATTTACTGTATATTTTCATTGCAACAAAAGTGGAACTGCTTCAACCTGTCTGGAGCAACGTGGCAACTCATGCTGAGCATCTAACGAGCTCAGGAGAAGGTTCCAGTTCACCTCAGGTGTAGTTACTTTGACACTCCTAGGTAGATCTGATTGTTAGCAGGCATCCGTTTAAAAAACATAACAGTAACACAAGTTACTTAAAGCTGACAGAAATTGTCATTTAAGGTTTAAAGCAGCTCCAAAGAATACAACTATTTTTCTAATTCTGGGTGAAATCACACTGTTTTCGTGATGTGGATTCAGACCTGCAGCAGCATGTTATATATGCAAACCTGCTTTAGAAATAGTACAAATGCAGCCGCTCTGTTTCAGTCAAACAAACAGTTAGTACAGGAACATACATTATACGGACTTTGATACAGAAGGTGTGTCGGGTTGATTCGCTGCCAAATCTGTTTTTACTAAGTTAATGCGGTTTAGCATATGAAAAAAGATTGGAAAATGAATGATTATTTTGGTATTTGTCTCACAGAATATTTGATAAAGATTTATTTAGTTTAGATTTAGATAACTAACACTTCAGAGGTTTTCTTGTCCGCATTTCAGACAAGTGTCAAATCATTTTATTTTAACAGCTGCTGTAGTCGGCAATTAATTAAATATGTCAAGTCCCCAGTTTACATGATTAAGTTTCTGACAGCATTTTACTATTTGCCCTTTTTGCACCCTCACCTTTTCTGTTCTTCACAGCTTTCCTGTGAAACTAACTTGTTCCTCTTGAATGAATTAAGTGGCAGGTGATCAGTGCATTTTGTGCAGAAGAAGAGTCAAATGACACTTAAGAAGTTTTGTTGTGGTGCTCATTATCGCCGACTGCAGCTTTAGGTTTTGTTAAGCCAACTGAGACAAAGAAACCCCAGCTGTGTTGAATGTGCTTTGTAGTGCAAATCTCAGGTCAGTCTAAAAATGGAGCTTATTGACTTTTGTGCATAAATATATTTGTTTGGTCTTTTCAAGAGTGTTTTTAACTATTTTAGTGGGAGTTAATGACAGTGACATGCTCCTCTGCGTTTGCTTCTCTCATATTTAATGACGGCAACGCCATGTATGCATATCTTGTGGTTTTTCTGCGTCCAACACATCCCGAAAAGTAAAAGTGTATATCACATGGTGATTATAGTGTGGAGCAAATGGCAGTTTTACTAAACAGTATTCACGTAATAGAACATTTTCGTCAAGACAATTAAAAGAAAAGAGGATTTTAAAACAACTTAATTGGTGTCCTAACCCTTTTTTATGTGTCTGTTAGGACCCTGAGGCAAGCTACGACGTTAATGACGGAGATTCTGACCCTCAACCAAGATATACACAGCGCAATGAGAACAGGTAATTTGGGAGTAACTTTCACTGTAATTTGTACATTTATGGCCTTAAACATTTTGGAGGAGGATCCTTTTTACCAAACAGCCCTTTTCCAACCCTTTTTGTTGCTTTCTCTCAGCTCCAGCGTCCTGGAAACGTGGCAGGCCCTGATGTGAAACCAAGTCTATTCAGCTTGTGGCTGAATAGACTTGGCTCAAAAATTCACATTCAGAAACCATTTGTTTAAAGTTTGAGAGCACTGGTGCAGTCATTCAGCAGAGACTTTAAAGATTGTATGCTCTTTTTTATTTTTTATTATTATTATTTTTATTTTTTCTCCATGCATCGGTACAAAAGCCTAGTTAAAACCCCTCAGCCATGTTGGCACTTTTTTGTTGCTGATACAATACTTGTTTACTTTACTTGTGATTCATAGTCTGGTTATCACATGAAAACACGTGTGCCCCAGATGAATGATGCGGCACTAAAGCTACAGCAACAATGAATCCCAAACATCTCATCCAGTCCCGTTCTCTCCTTTTTCCAGTTTCTCTTCTGCTTTATAGAAGAAGTTACCTCTGCCTCCAAAATCTACAGCAGAATCTCTCCTATTCTCCATCTTTTTAAAAGCCATGCCTGGAAGTCTTTTTTTTTTTTTTTTTTTTTTTTCTTTTTCTCATTACTGGGCTTAAAAGAATCCATTTGTGGTTGATCAAAGCGAAAGGCTTAATATGTTTAACAAGTTTTTAGAAGACAGCAGAGACTATTGTGTGAAAGTAGAATCACTCATAATTGAATTCTTATAACATCCATCCATGGGTTCATGCATTATTTAAGCCACTTTTGTTGTGAGAGTAGTTTTTGTTTTTCCTGTCTGTATTTGAAACTTAATGTACTCGTCTCAAGCACATATTTATATTGAAAGGGGTTAGCATCAGCAGTTTTTGAGTTTCTGGTCCTTGCAGACAGCTTGAGCAGCCATGCAGAGAGACCTCAACTCTTTCTGTCAGTTTACTGTGGATCCCACTTTTCCCTGCTGATGGAACAAAGTACCACTGGAGGGGATAGCTCCTTGACTCTGGTTCACTTAAGCTCCTGAAGTGCACCATGCTATTACTGAAGAACACATGCATACGCCCTCAAAATAAAAACACAATACATAGAATTGAGCTCACACACTTTCTTCTACCATTGTCGGAGGAATTGCCAGAGCAATTATTTTAAACCGGATCAGCTTATAGGCATGAAATGGAAAGCAAGGATGTGCCTATGTGCCTATGTGCCAAACAAATAACGTCCAGAGCTGTGTAGATCATGAAAAGTAATACAGGACATCAGTGAGTAATGCTCGCAGACCCCCTTGCAATGAGATTATATGAATATATTCATAGAACAACAAAAAAACCAAAGGAGAGTCAAAGGCGGGCGCTTTCCCGAGTCATGAGAGCCGGTTCATTTGTACTGATGACACGCTAGGCTGATTTTTGAATTTTCATCTCATGCAATTTCTGTAGAGATACTCTGTCTTGAGTTGACAGGTATTGTTGAAGAGGGGCAGGCTTAGTTGAAATCTGGCTGAAGTCAGACAAGTAATCCACGTGTGCTTCATCATGACATTGTTTGTCGTTTTGTCTTTTTTTGTTTGTTTTTGATGCTGATCAACTTCTGCACCTCCATGACAGTGTGATGTAGTTATCCAGGGTCGAGCGAGAGGAAAAACAAAAGCAGGATGGATTCGTCCCCAGCCCACAACCTAACAGAGCGTAGCTACGTCAGAAAACTTCAGTGTTAAATAAGCTGTGCGGTACAGAAGATATAATATTGTGGATATTAACTGTTATAATAACATCACTGATATATTATTTTATCCAAACATATTAAGGTCGACAAAAATATTTCCAGTTCCAGTTATATAATATATAAAAGCCTAATTCCAGGCAGTTTCATCGCTGCTCCAGTACCTTAGATTATCCAGAGAATATCATTTCATGACCTTTTATTTCTAGATTACTAAAATAAAACAATAGTTTTGTTTTATCTTATAATAGATATCCACAAGGAAAGTCAGGATTTTCTAGTCACCTACTCATCCAAACTGACTTAGGAAGTGTGTCCAAACTTTTGGTGGGTTTTGTGTCTCACTAATATGCCCTGATTTGCAGGAACAACTTCCCGTATATATTTTGCTTTATAGTCTATTAGTCTCTGACAGTGGCTTGCTAATGTTTCTGATCACTCTTCCATGTAAAATGTCCTCACTAATGAATGTTGGAGGGTTGTAGCGCATATACAGCCCATTTCAGATCCTCCATATTGTTCCGCTGGCTCAAATCTGGGATTTGACTATTATAAGAAATTGATAGGTATGCTACACAAGCTTGTATCCCTCATTCTAAGTCACGCCATCATTTCCTGAATGCTAATGCTATGCTGCCTAAACCCAAGGCTAAAGGGAAAAGGTGTCATGGTTATTATGAATGATAGGACTGTGATACACCTGGAAAAGTGTTTGCATGCTTCTTTTACCCCAATATATTGCTTTGTCCTTGTTGGCACGTGACTATTTGTTTCGCTGACCATGAAAGTGCTTCTTCAGCAGAAAGACAGGGAATACGAAAAATGTAAAAACACCATTTGATGCAGAAAAAACACATCTAGACTTTATATCATTACATCCTCATCCTGTATGACATTAGTGAAGGTTCGGCAGACATCCCCTGCATTAGATAGATGTGGTACGCCATATATATATATATATATATATATATATATATATATATATATATATATATATATATATATATATATATATGCACACACACACACACACACACACACACACACACACACAGATTTTTTTTTTCATGGCATATTATACATTTTTTCTTTATGTCAACTGAAATATTCTAACACTACAAAAGATAAAAGTGACAAGAGTTAAACACTTCGCGCAGACACTGTCCTTGGTTAACACAAGTGCCTAAGGCCTCGAATCAACCAAACTTTGAATTTGAATGCAAATGAAATTGCCTATCCAGTCCCCTTTAAAGCCACATTCCTGCTGCACTATAATACATGTATATCTAAGTCTATGTATTGACAATAAATCTGCGTCATGAATGCAAGGATACAGGAAAAAATGGAGAGAGCAGCACAAACCAAGGAGCCATGCTCGTACTGCATCGCCTGCTTTAGCAGGTTTGTTAGTGTTTGACCCAGTAGGTTGCACCTGCACTGTGTTGTTGCCTTCATATCCAACACATTTCAGAACACAGTCTTTTCCTGTCATTTTTGTGCTTGTATACATATTCTTTTAAGAAGCAGAAGATATTTCTGTACAGACAAACTAAAGTTTGTTCACACCTGGTATCATCATGTGATTTGGGTGAGACAGTGTGAGTTCACTCTTCACATTAAAGCACGTCCACACATGTGAATCTGCTGTGACCATTTGTGGTTGAATCTCAGTTACCTGCTCTGTATGCTAACAAGCAGGTGGCCTACATTGCATGATCGGCTGTAAGCTGACCAACAGACGGGACTTCAGTACGTCTAATAATTCTATAAAAGGCATCCATCAATTTTTTTTTTCTTGCCACTTCATCCTGTTATAGGATATAGTCATCGGGAAAGAGGTGGAGCTCGCCCTGGACAGGTCGCCACTCCATCACAGAGCCCCATAGAGACTGTTCCTGTAAAAACACTAATGAATTCATTAATCTGAATTATATCATTATTCAGACACTAATACATTTTGGTTTCAGAGTTACATTATAGCAGTTCTTTTCCTTGACAAACATTTAGTTAGCTCAGTTATATAACAGATAGGATGAGGGAGAAATAAAAGGGGGGATAACATAACAGATTTTGAGGTGTTGCGGAGCTCGGTATCAGCTCACCTCTGTTGATAAAAGACACTTTCATTCTAAACTGTTTTCCTAAGAAAAGCCTGAAAAACAACATCTGCTCACACCAAACGGCATCTTTCCCTTTTGCAATACATCCACGGGCTGTGCGCATCTTTTAATAAGCAACAACGCATTCCTCAGTCGCTCGAATGGTTCATGTGTAGTTCTGCTTTGTTACATTACAACACAGCTCACTAAACATTTGAGGGAATGCCCATTAAAATGAACTCCCTGGACCGACAGGACAGATTGGAGCTCTAGTGCTCTGCTCTCAGCTGCTTTGTTCACTGTTGCTGCAGAAATTAACATAAAAGACAAGCAGGAGGTTTTCTTTGAATAATACATTCTGTGAGTTCAGGCGTTGCTTTTTATAGAATGTGTTTTTCTGTAAATTGCATGAGCAAGAACACCTTGAAACGGAAACTCCACTTCTTGCATCAATTCAAGTTGGGTGAGTAGGTGTTCCTGCAGTGTTGGCCAAGAAACATTTGCATTTACTTTGTTGAAAGACTGTGGCAACACGTGTCTCACAGACCACCTCCTGATTTGGCTAAGTGATTGGATCTGAATGCTTCCTTTATGGGTCCTGAGTGCATTCGCACAGCAGCAGCGTTCTAACTCTATTACATTTAAAAGATGTTGTCTGCCAGGAAAATATACATGTAAACTTTGCTTTCAGTAAGTGAAGAGTCAAAACGAAGCTTGTATGAGCTCTCTTATGAGACCTCATTTGTCATTCTGAGCCAACACTTGACAGTTTGACAACATTATTCTTAGACTTTTACTCCAGCGTGTATGGTTTCTTAAGTATAAGAAGATAAAAAAAAGAAGACTACAAACCAAAAATATTTTTCTACTTATGGCTATTTCATGTTGCATAAAAACTCCCTCCATAATTTCACCCGAGCTTATCACTTATTATTATTTGCAAAGCTGCCATCCTTTGTTGAGTCTGAGCACTTTAATTATTTTCGCTCCTCTCTTGTTTACCCTGCTTGGGACAGCTTGTTTATTTTCAAGACTGCCTGGCAGACTTTTTCAGAAAAGGATGTTGGCAGGGACTTGATTCTGAAATCCAAATCCTGTGGCTTTTTGTTGGGTTGTTTTTGTTGTTGTTGTTGTTTTTTTCAGTGGTCTTTGTCAAAAAGAAATAAAAGAGCAGTCTGATAGAAAGCTGCAGTTTTCTGAACATTTTAGTGAAGAATAACCCATAGTGATTGGAGAGGACCGTACCCACCGGAACCCCATTTTAGAAGACATTACTGTTACGCAGAATCGATCAATATTATCCCAGCCCCGTCGACTAGATCCTGATGAATGAGTTGTTACAAACAATTATGTCTGTGGATGGGAAAGACGGCCCTGTTGACACATGTTTCTGTATGTTGAGCCATTTATTTTTATTTCAGTTAGTTGGTTTGACTGGTATGAGCCCATTTGTACATGCTCTGCTGCTTGGATGACTGTAATTTGTTTCGATAAAGACACAATAGATGCATTAGAAGAGTTTATTTTCTCTTCTGTCAGTGCTCCATACAGCAGAGTAATAACACATTTTATTTTTAGTACCACAGCTGCTGACATGTTACCTCACAGTTAAGAAGTTTAAAAAAAAAAAATCAATTTCTGGCCTTCCCTTTTTTTTTTTTTTTTTTTTTTTTTTTTTTTTTATATATATAGACTTTTCTTTTCCCCTGTTGATCCACATGAGTTTCCACCCTCACATAAAATGCAAATCAGGTGGATTTCAGAGTCTTAACTGCCTCTGGATGGGAATTTCATGACTGCTTACTGTGACTACGAGTATCTATACTTGCTTGCTGATGGACTGACAGCAGCTCCAAACTGCTGCCTTCTGCCCATTATACAGATGAATCGGCAGGCGTCACTGTAGGTAGGCAGAAAAGAACAGTATTTAACATGCTCATTGAAAGCAACAGTGTTAGAACCTGCAATATTAATGGGTAAACAATCTTATCCGATCACCTTTACAATGACGAAGACAGAGCCCGTGTCTTTCCCTGTGCAATGAAGACATCTCCACTTGGCGCTCCAGTGTAACCATTTGAACAGACCTGCCTGAGGCCACGGCTGAGCTGAGTAGAGCAGAAAATAGCCTAATCCTTTTGGCAGCTACAATAAACGGACCCTCTTCAGTCTCTCTAAAACAGATAAACCAAGAGAATAATGCCACGAGACAAATTCCACTGTTTAGCCAGGAATTAGTTGGACATTAGTCACACTTAGTGACTCATACTTTAACACACGTTGCCCCTCCCCCCTTGACATCGCATTGATTTCCTATCTTTTTTTTTTTTTTTTTTTTTTTTTTTTTTTTTTTGGTAAAGTTCAAATCTCTGCAAACGGGATCTGCTTGAATCCACGGGGCTCAGTAACTGAGCCAGTCCTACTCCTGTTATCCGAACCCACTTAGAGCTGTTTATATAACCCAAGATTAAACACACATCTTCCACAGCCCTTCCCTTTTAAAATGCTGGGTTTTCCTTTGCACTTGGCCTGCAGCCTCATGTGAAGCAATAGGCTTTTAATTGCCACAGCTACTCAAATCAGGTTCTAGCATCTACCTGATGGGTTGTTATTTCTTTTTGCTATTGTGGTTTCATCGATAAGATTTCAAAGGATCCTGTGTGCACTCGCGTCTCTGCTTGGAGCTGCACACCAAAGGCACGTTGTGCATGCCAGAATTAAACAGACGTTAGCTTTCTGATGAAGGTTCGAATCTAAAGTTGACTTCAAATTATATTTTCAGTCTTTAGTCTGTGTTTGCATGGCGTCGTGTCCAGGCAGTTTGTCTTCCATGACATGTACACATTTTTAAATAAATGGCGGTGCTGTGACTTTACCAAATATTGTCTCTGGTCCTGGGGAGCAAAGATAAAAGCATTTCCCCACTTTGTCTCTTTTGCACCACCTGATAAGATGGGAAAGGCCATATTTGTTGTGTGAACAGTTCAGCAACCTTTTATCTAAACCCCCCGGTTTCTGTTGGGTCTTTTTTCCCCCTATGTTTCTCGGGCCACTCTGCCTGTTTCACATAAAGGCGGGTCAGGATGAGGCTGCACTGTGTTAAAGCCTCTTGTCGTCTTGCTAGAGAGTAAAAATACACTTTTTTTAAATTCTTTTTTAACTCCACTCGTGCCTCGCCTTTCCTCTCTGTGCGTCCCTGACATATTTTTCAGCCTGTTTTAAATGGATATGGACTTGAGGCACTCACTTGTCTGGGAAGCCATTTAATTTCACGGACATTTGAAAGGACAAAATTCCGGCCCCATCGCCACACCCTTTTGTCTGCTCTAGCATGTTTGTGTCTCTGAGGATATATTAAGCTATCTGGCTGTTTTTAGCTGAATTTAATCCAGGCCAGCCACTGGCTCGCACACACACACACACACACACACACACACACACACACACACACACACACACAGGCACACTCATGTGAACATGCAGATAGTATTCAAAACAGCTGAATGTTGGTGTGTCTGGCCTCTCTGTAAATGTCTTCTCAGGCCTCTGGCTCCGTCTTCACTCTGCCGGCTCTGGCTCAAGTCCCTGCCTGGCATCACATCTGTGGCTCGTTGGTCTGAGGATATGGGCTGTCTTAAGCATTAAAGGCTTTTATTGGTCTGCTGTGGATTTGAAAAAAAAAAAAAATGAAAAGAAATAACCTTACATGCAGGTAGATGGATACAAAATATTATGTGTAAGCTGAAAAATATATATTGTTATTAACTTGTGCTTCTTTTTTTTTTATCCCACTCCTTTTGACCTTTACATTTAAGTAAGGCTGTGATTCATCAAATTACAGCCGTGCCCCAAAAAGTTCTAAAGATCAAAAAATTGTGTGGGGTTTTTTTGTTGTTTTTTTTTTTTTTTGCAGTTTGCAAAAGTCATTCACAGTTGACATACTAAAGTGGTATTTGCGGTATAATTGCAGTTTAAACAGCAAATGTCTGCGCATTGTGAGCATTTAATGTTCTGTGCCAAGCCATCTGGCTGTTCACACAACAATGTGTGGTTTTGGCTGTCGTCAATGGTTACAGGCTCTCTGGCTGTGTGTTAAAGAACAATACCAACACAATGTGTGCGCCTTTAAAACCTGGCACTTCTTTTGTGTTTACTCTGAGGTCTCTAACTGCAAGGAAATTATGGGCACCGCAAATGAAAGGTAAAGGATTTTAGTTATCACTTTTATTTATCAGATTTACCCACTGCTGTTTTAAATTGCAGTTAAAACACTTGGTGTGATTTCTTCAAATATAGATCTCATTTACAAGTGCTTTATATTAAATAAGTACATTGAAACACAAAAGTGCTTTTAGCTGAATTGTGCCTCATTAGTTCTAATGACCATCTTTCCTGGTCAATAAACCTAGCTTCTACCGTCAACATAAAATCTTCTCATTCATATTTATGTGGTGTGAAAACAAGAAAAAAAAAGATAGAATTAGTAGTCATATAGCTCATGTTTTTCTGCTTTAAAGCGCTCAACATTTAGCACCCACTCTACGCCGTTTCCACGTGTAAGGACATGACTGATTTGTGTAGACAAGCTTATAAAGCATCTCAGACAAATGTCAGACAGGCAGTTGTGAGCTGAAATGTAATGTGTGGGTAGATCTGTGCCTACTTAGTGCTCTAATTAAACGATGAACAATGGGTACACACTGAAAGGTCTGATCAGCACTTCACATGCTTTATATGTCCTGCTGTAAAAAGATCAACATCTGGAGTGTCTGGTATATCTAGAGCCTGTTTAAACGTGACTGCAGGCGACACTTCGCATGTTTAATGTTTTATTTGTCAGTTTAAGAACTGACTTGTGTTTATTGCATAATTTCTGTGTTTGAAACTAAACTATGTTTGCTGCTATGCAGCCATGTATGTGCAGCTACAGCTAAGAAATGACCTATTCATTTAATAAATAGCTCCCCTGGAGCATGTAGTAAATTTCTTCCAAACCGGATGCCAAATCAAGTCAAGTGTTGTTATTAATGCAATATGAAATTAGACGGCAGTAAAACTGTCCCATTTCACCTTTTGTTGGAAATGACAAGATATTAATTGCATCCGTGATGGATTGCATCCTGCCGTATGTGCTGAGGTCCTTTGTGTAAGGGCATATATGTCAATGAAAAATAAGCCTTGTCAGGCAAGATGATTGCTGGTCTGAAAATCACTTGAGCGCTTACACTGGCTGACATCACGGATCATGAAATAAAAGATTTAATTTTAAGTGCGACTTGACCAAAATCTTTCTTTCTACATGTCTTTCTTGCTGAAAGGATCAGATTGTGTGCTGAATTTTTTTGTGCCGGTTTGATGAGCCACACAGTCTAATCAGGATTCCAGATTGAAGTGTCATTGTGCGGCGACCGCGTGAAAAAACACGGCCCCTCCAACTCATCGCCAGTGAGGTCGGGAGAACAAAAGGGGGCATAATGATTGGCTCATCTAAAACAGTACCACTGATGTAATTGGCTTTGTTTGAATAACGTTCTCACAGTACGTATCAGGGACAGATGCAAAACTACGACGCTCCTAATCAGATATCTGCGCTGTAATCAGGAGACAATCTTAATGAGCTGTGTTAAATGGCTAATGCTCATTCTGCTCCCATCTATTTGCAGTCTGATCACCCCACTTCAAGAAACATCTATGAAACACAATGAATCAGTTTCTCCAATAGTCTTTATTTTTCTTTTTTTTTTTTTTTGAATCTTGTAAAACTGGATATTTCAGTTTAGACTTTTGGGGGGGTGTAATTTACAGATACAAAAAGTCTGGTCTGATTTCTGAAACTTCAGACTGGTTGAAATATTTAATGAAGGGCTCTGTGAATAATTCAGATACATCAATAGTGTCTCCTATTTTATTCGGACGGCCGGTGGACAGTTTTTGTCAGTTATGGACAGGTATTTATATTTATCCACAGGCTTCACAGATTTCTAACATTTTCTTTCAGAAATTGGATCAAAAGGGGAGTTCTCTAAAAAGCTTCATTCAAAAAAGGACGATTCCAAAATACCTCAAATATATGTTTTTAAATGACATAACAACAAACACAGCCAAAAGACACTATACCAAGTCACATTTTTAGTCCTTTATTCAGAATAGTTCTTCCCCATTCTAAGTCGTTTAGTGTTTCATCCACCACACATTAACTCAAATGATTCTAAACTCTGATAAATGTACAAAACACTTTTTTTTTTCAGTACCTATTTTTTTATGATCGCATAACTTTGGCTATTTCTAATAACTCAACTGTGCTACAACTGTTACTTTAAAATGAAAGAATGCAAAAATGTTGAAATCTTCCTGGGAAATTTTTCTTAGAAAATATTTTACGTCTGTGAATTCTCAATGTTAAATTTGGAAAAAGGGGTTTTAAAGTCGTTTGGGAAAAAATACAATTAAATTTGCTCCACGACATTGATTTTTTCATTTGTGCGCGTGATTGTGGTACTTGTACTTTTTCTCGATTCCTATGTGTCCTCTAGGTTAAATAGCCCAGCAGAGCACCAAGGCTTTGTTTTTTTGTTTTTTTTCCTAGTTGAAGTCCATTGTGTTGTGTGAAAACAAAATCCATTTTGTCCTTGATACCTCTAATTGCACATCATGTTCGCACTAAAATACATTTCTGCGCTGTTGGAAGTTGGATGAGCTCTGTGGTTACAAAATGACTTTGGGGTCATTGTTGGTCTCTTGACTCCGGTGGACTTTTAGCACCATTTCAGCTAAAGCGTTTTTTAAAGCCCAGTACAAAACAGCAATTTACAAATATTCATTTCACTGTTACACACAACAGTTAGCATTTATTTTCTTTGTGATAGTTTGTTTTTAACATTTGATGTTCCTCCTTTTCTTGTTTGACTTTGCTGAACTACGACTTTTTCCTTCGCAGACATGGAACTCGGTGTGCAGGAGAAGTTGCAGCTGCAGCCAACAACGGAGTGTGTGGCGTTGGCGTCGCCTATAATGCCAAAATTGGAGGTAAGTGAGATCCACCATTCTGTTTATGCTTTTTAATAGTCATTAGCATATTATTAAGTTGAATTAGTTTGGTAGGATTTAATTAGAAACTGTATGCACAATAAAGTTCACATTGATATAAATGAATTTATATGGTAATTACTTCTTCTCGGGTTCCTTCAGTTTGCCTCTTCAGTCACAACAACAGTTTCAGTGTCGCTCTGTAGTAGCTTTTAAAGTTGAATTCCTTTATGATGCTTTCTGCACCACAGATAGTCGTTTGCTGACTAATTGACTCTGTATTTTCCAGCAGTTAAAGTGTGGCTGCAGCGCAGAAAAGGCACTGACATGCAGTGAATAGTCCTTGATTCAATGCCACTGATAGGGTTGGCCTTTGATCATCTGCTGCTGGGTTTTTTTCTTTTTTTTACTTTCCTCCAGCGAATATGTAGCTCACATCTTCACTGAGACTGCACATAAAAGTCTCACTATAATGGCAGATGTTTTGTAGTTTGAATTTTAAGATTTTCATTGTTTGCCAAAAGAGTTTAATGCTTTGGCTTTCATAGATTGTGTTTCGTCTCTGTAAGTGCATGTAAACAAGTGGGTTTTTATGTTGAAGATACAAGTATGGGTGAATCCGGTTTTCCTATCCCTTGAAGTGTGACTCTTCCTATCTTTATTTGACTCTTTTCCCGTAGCTTCAGTCCTTCTTTTACAAATTAGACAAGAAGCTGATAAGAAAAAGGAAAAAAAGGCTCAATTTAGTCTTACGCTGATGCCAAGACATGTGACCTCACAATGCAGTGGATATCTAGTTATAAACCTCCAGCTGAAGACGTTTTCTCCAGCTCTTAGTGCCGGCTCTTGTTTAACGAGTGATTAAAACCATCAGCGTTAAGAAACTAGATATGCAGATCACATATATTTCTTTTTGTCTCTCAAAAACGTTTGCGCTCACTAGAAAATTCCAAGGTGGATTTTCAGTAACTTTTGTCATCAAGCAATCTGTCAGTACCGTGATGACGGCCAACAAGACTCAGCGGAGCCTGTGGAGCCCTGAGCAGTCCCATTCACAGATGTTGCCCATAACTCTCCTTCTTTGTCTTCATTACCATTCATCTCCCAGCAGAGCCGCGCACTGGCCCTGTACTCATAAATTATTCCTCCGTGAATCTGTTTGCGTCACGGGGGTCAGTGGATTGTTTATAAACAGCTGTGATTCCCTCCCAAATGCTCACAGTATGTAGGGGTGTGTCTGAGAGAAGCAGCCCTGTTTTACCTAATGCTAAATGTGTGTGTCTTTACAGCGTAATGATGATTAGTGATTGTGTTTAAAACTTGCGATTGACCCTGCTCGGCTCACTCTGTGTTTTCCTTTCCACCTACTTCACCTCCCACCCGCACACTCGGAGCGCCACCTCTATGTGCTACCCCTGACTCAGTGTAGCTGCAGGGAAATGGCGCAGCGGTGTCTTAATAAGGAATCGTCAAGCTGCAGGAAGTTGATGGGATATGTTACGACAGTAATCATCTCTACTGCTGCAGTACAGCTCTTGCATAATGATCACTAAGCAAACATCGCGCTCTGTGTTCCATGTTCAGCGTACTAGTGTTTAAACCTGGGCTACGACCATTCCCCGGCAGAGTAATTACCACTTTGTACGCGTCCCTGCTGGTGTATGTTATCAGAAATGGCCTAATGTGGACGTCGTCAGTCATAATGTTTGTCTCTGATGTCTGGGGGTCTTCCACCACTAATGGACCTTATTTTGAGGGTGGTTCATTTCATGCCTCTCCACAGACATTAATGTTCAGAGGAGTGATCTGAGGTTGCAAACTTCAAAGGCACAGACAGGGTTGCGTTCAAGGAATGATGAAAGGTGACATTTAGTGGTACCCTGTGGATACACCAGTCTGCTGGCGGTTCTGTAAACCCTCCGCTCATTTTATGTGAGTCTGTGTGGCTGTGTCTCGTCTGCATTCTGACAGATTTGTCGTCTTCTTCTTTCTGTAGCATCTTTGGGGACAGAAAACGGGCTTCCTTGGATTAAAAAGCAGCAGGATCTTTGTTTATGTGATGGTAAAATTGTGCAGCATCCCTCAGAACAGCTCCAGCGAGTGAAGCTCGGGGCCCCCATAAACACTGTGAAGTGTTTGTTTCTTTTAATGAAGTCTTTTTGTCTCCTATTTTTTGTTTTGATGTTCTTCTTGTTGTGGTTAAAAATGACATGGGGATTAGTTTTATCTGATACTGAAATTCAAGTGCTGACTCTCATTCTGTTACCTCTTGTTCATTTCTTTTCCAGTTTGGTATCAAAGCCTGAGTTGAATTCCTGTTTTGTTTGTTTGGTTGTTTTTTGTTTTTTACAGGAGTTCGTATGTTGGATGGGGAGGTGACAGATGCGGTCGAGGCTCACTCTCTGAGCCTCAACCCTCAACACATCCACATTTACAGTGCCAGCTGGGGCCCCGAGGACGATGGCAAGTCACTGGATGGCCCTGCCAAGCTGGCCAAGGAAGCCTTCATCGAGGGAGTCACGAAGGTGTGTTGGAGCAGAAGGTTGCACTTGGAAAACACTGTTTTTAAAGAAGTTAGGTCGCTGGGTTAGAGACTTGTTTGTTTTGAATTTGATCCCAGCAGCACACTGTTAAACATTAGGGACAGCAAACTGGAAAAATATGTTAGATAACGCCACCTGGTTGAACATTTGAAAACGGATATAAGGTAAAGTGAGCAAGAAGATCGTTTATCAAAAGATCACCCCAGAAAAACAGGAGTGAAAACGGGGAGAGATTCATCACTTTGGAGGAGAGTTCAACAATTTAAGAAAAAATGTCTCACAACTCAAACCCACTAAGATTTTACTGTTTTCATCATCTGCAATACATAAAACAAGGGTAACTGATGAAAACCCTGTCCTGAGTGGGTGTGATCAGATGGGACTGCAGCAGAAACAAACGCGATACTGAACTCTTAAGTGCTCTTCTGGCCTCCAAACAGTTCTGAAAACCACTGTCAGTGAACTTTGTTTATCCCTGCATCCAGACACAGCCAAAAACTCTCAAATGAAATAAATAAAAGTCCAGCATCTGCTACCACATCAGCTCACGGTTCAAAACCTTGCCCCTGTGATGGTATGGGAGCTCATTATTGCACATGTCGTGGGTATCCTGCATATTTATGAAGGCATCATTGATGCTGAGCAATATAAACAGGTTTTGAAGCAGCAGGGAAGACCCGTCATATTTTACCCGACGTGCTAAACCAGTCTGCCCCGAGTCCAGATCTTTCACCTACTGAAACGCTAAATTTAAACTTTGGCAAAGAGGGAGGCCACTGGCTGCCGAGAAGAGGGGGGGTTGCTTTTATAAGTACAGCAATTGGTTGTCACATTTGAAAGATACTTACAGCATAATTTAAAAAAAATAAAAAAGTTGATGACAGTGGTAAGCATGCCGGATGTCGCTTTGGTTGTGTTCGGTTTTACTCAGGATGCCTTGAACCAGGAGAACACATCTTAAGACATTTCAACCCAAGAATTTCTGTGTTTTGTTTGTTTTTTTTTTTTCTTTCTATAAATTTTGCAGAAATGTCAGCAGTTGCAGTAGCACCTCCATTTATGTTTCGTCGGAGTTCATTAACAGGATTTGGTCTAAAGGATTCAAATTATTTGCAAATCCGTGTATTATGTTTGTATTTATATTTCACGCAGCTCTCTCTGCTTTCTCCTGGTTTCCTGCTTTAAATATTGAATATCCTGCAGCCCTTTAAAGTTGTGGGCCATTTTCTTGCTGAAATTAATTAGGTGAGAAGATTGACATGTGGAAATTGTGTCTTTTCAGTATCGGAGCCTTCTTATGAATAACTGTAAAGCTCAGTAACTGTTGTTTGATGTATGCCAGAACCACATGTGGTTTAACGGGGAGACTAGTTATCTGGGAGACGATTCCTGCGTTGAAATCTGCTTCCCTTTAAGCAGCATCCCCCGCGCTGTTTCTGTCTGGAAAGATAAATTATTAAGATAACCGATAAGATGTTGTTGAACACTGCATAAAATAACCAGTTGGGATCTGCACTAAGTTTGGATTCTGGTTCGGCTGGAGGAAACACACGCCTATAGGGAGCAGACTTCAGTGCAATAACAAGACCAGCAGCTTCCTGGAACAAGTATATTTCCCAAAATGTTGGAATATATTCTAAAAGCTTAACATATATGTTGTGTTTTTGTTGCATACAGTAATTTCAAAAAATGCCTGCATTTAATAATATGATAAAAATACTAATAACACTCGTATTTAATGGAAGATAATTGTCCAAGAAGTTGGAAGTGTAGAAGGACAAACTCAAGGTGGTTGTGTTAAGTGGCCGTCAGCCCCTCCTTTAGGACAGAGCGGGATTAGATTCAAAAGCAGTGGTAATTGTCATGTAAATGAATGAAATTAATTTTTTATCTTTTTTTTTTTTTTTTATGTAGAAAACAGTGACTCATATTTCACAAAATGCTCCATAAATCTTGGTTGAGTTAGTGGGGAAAAGTTACCTGACAGAGAAAAACCTTTCTGGTTCAGCGTCTGTTCTCCTGGCAGAGAGATAAGGCTTGGCACTCCGGCGTTATCGTCTGCTTTTGCCTCTGTAACCTGCAGCAAAGGCAGCACCAGCTCATAAATTGAGATAGATAGTTGAGGTGTATTATGTACAGCTTCTAGTGTGAGCATACAGTTCGATTCAGACTGCAAACAGACAATGAAATGAAGCGCGTACGTCCCTTTTTTATTTTTTCCTCTCTCTAAAGAGAGCTCATCAGTGAGATGGTGTTATAGGAATCCATTAACAAAATTAAACAGATAATTCTTGTAAAAATGCTCTGAACAAGCTCATTCGAAATCTGTCTTCAGGTCCAGTCAAGATCGTTTTGCAGAGTTATGACCCCAGTGTCTCACTGATGAACGATGGCTGGAAAAACTACGTCACAACAAAAGAAATTAGGAAGTAAATAATCCTGTATCCAGGCAGACATGGTGCCCTCTGAAAGCAGCCAGTTCGTCTGTGTGGGGTTTTCTTTTGTGCATCTGTGGGTGAAGCTGCGTAGACCCATTTATTTCTCCTTTTTTTTTTAATTTATTTGTGTGTGTTTCTTGTCGGTGTTGGTATTCTTTTAGTCCTCCAAAAATAATCCACCCACTTGGTCAAAAGTGAAGACGGACAAACTGGAGCTTTTCTTCATCCACTTTTATTGTGAAAAATAACTATGTCTAGGTTGCTTTTTTTTTTTTTCCACGTAGTGATAGAAGATTCAGCATTAACTGTTTCATTGATTTTCAAAGGGCGTAATAAATAATCAACAGCAGGAATGTGGGCTCTGAGTAAATTAATACTGATCAAAGACAGAGAAGTAACAAGGTCTGAAGAAGAAAGGGGTACTTTTTCTGAATATATCGTTTAGAAGAAGAAAAGTACGATAAGCCTGAACAGCTGAAGGAAGACTAATTAAAACTGATTTTAAAATGAAGCCTGTAGGATGCTAACAAAAGGATGCCGAGGTCATTCTCCACCTCGGGGCTGTTTCAGAGCTGTGGAGTCCTGTCAGCAGATGCCCCGTCTCCGTCTCCAGCCTGGCTTCAGGGACAGTCGGCAAAAACTGGTCCACAGACCTCAGGCTATAATCAGAAGCTCTTTTTTATTCCTTTTCCTTTTTTTTTTTCTGTTTTGATTTTATTGAACAAGAAGGTCAGCAGTGTTAGTCGGTGGGTGGACAAATCTGTGTCATTAAAGGGAGTAGTGAATCTGAAGTGGGAAGAAATCTTTTGTGAAGGTACATTTAAGAGGATGTGCACAAAATTGTCAACAGTTGAGAGCATGAGTGCAGCACTTTTTCATTGTAACCACGAGGAGCCCACTGATTTCTGGAGCTCGGGGTTGGGGCGGGGGGGTCTATGAAGAAAGAGTTTGTGTATCTTGGAACAAATAAGGCAGTCAGGTCATAGTGGTGTTTTTGAGTCAATAAAGGACTGCCTTCATCGCTACAACAATCAGAAAACATACATACAGGCGAGATTTCAATCTGCTGGCAGCTGGACCGAATGCAGCTCGCATCAAATTTGTATTTATGTCACACTCTCACCGCCTGATAACATGCTGTCATTTATTCACCCTTGACTTGTGTTCAGTTTGACTACCTATGGTAATTACTTTTTTTTTTTTTTTTTTTTTCCTGTGATCTGAAGTTCAATTCAACATTTTCCATGTAGTAACAAGCGCTGTGACTGCAGAGGGGGAAATAAAAGACCACATAAATGACATGCCGTTTAGGTAGTGAAACAAACATCTCTGTCAGGGACAGTTTTATACTCATAAACAAGCTTTTATTGGTCTCTTTATCTTTACCTCCTCTGGCCCTGGGTTTCGACTCGTGTTTTTGTACTACAGGGTCGCGGCGGACTGGGCTCCATCTTTGTCTGGGCCTCGGGTAACGGTGGCCGGGAACAGGACAGCTGCAACTGTGACGGCTACACCAACAGCATTTATACTCTGTCCATCAGCAGCACCACGCAGTCCGGCAGTGTGCCGTGGTACAGCGAGCCCTGCTCCTCCACCCTCGCTACCACCTTCAGCTCTGGAAATCCAGGCGAGAAACAAATAGTGGGTGCAGACGTACACTTATCAACATATAGCTCTGCTTTTTGTGTAGAATTGTACTTATACTTCTACTTTTAAATGTAAACATTTTTAAAAAAAGTAATCAGACCAGTCACACTTACCAAAAAGGCGGGGCATGTGCATCCTAAAATTAACCTTTTTTTTTTTTTTTTTAGTGTATTTTCACAATAATCTTGTTACTCATGTTAAAAATAAAATGAAATCAAACTGTCAAAAATCAGTGCTTCTGAAGTGGAACATACAATAAGAGAAACAAACAAATAGTTAAAAGCCACATGGTTCCTTCAAGCTGCTTGTCGGCTGATAAAAGCCTCGCCCGGGGGATATAAAGTAAGATAAAACAGCCATAAAGTTGCTATTCTCTCCCAAATGTACCGAAGGGGTCCTGCAGGCAAACAAATTCACTTCATCAGAGGGCTGAAATTTAAGTCTCCTTTCAAAAAAATGTTTCTAAAAAAGTTTTTGCTTTAGCACGTGTTGCATTAGTGATTTTGCGCTGTTTCTTCTCGTGTTAATGTTCACCACGATCGGGCGCTGTGATCGCTACGACAACAAAGCTGACCGTCAAAGAAATCACTAACGCTTCATTCAGGAGTCAGACTTGGGCCCCCGTAACCCTCTTCAGAAATCCGATTTTAGCAACTGGAAGCCAGAAACAGACAGCTGTGGAATC
This sequence comes from Xenentodon cancila, assembly GCA_014839995.1. NCBI lineage: Eukaryota > Metazoa > Chordata > Actinopteri > Beloniformes > Belonidae > Xenentodon > Xenentodon cancila. Next base: position 17,268,906 of record CM026199.1, read on the forward strand.
TCGGGTGAAGAAGAAAACCTTTAAGTTGTAGACGGTGGTAAGATAGACCCGTTACCACGGAGATGCAGAGGTTTGGCATCTAGATTGCAGCTGAAGGTGATGGTTATTTCACTAACCTGTTAACCAATAGCTTTCAGTTTATCTGTCATGATTTAGAATATTCTTATCAGTGTTTTCAGGTATTTTATATGTCCGAAGTATTATAGGAGTTATCGGTATTGTGCTCAAATGGCGGGTTTTGTTCAGCTGACAGCCCAAAGCTGAAAAATTGTTAACAGTATCATGAAACAAAGAAACAAGAGAGCCTCATAAAAGTGATTTAGCGGCGATTATTGAAATCGTCGACTTGTTAATTATTTCCTTCAGCATTAAATATTGTGTACGAGTCCGCCTGTGCAGACAGCTGTCCCCCGATTCTTTATGCCCCTGATACAGAGACATCTTTCTGCAGATAATGGTCATTAGTGCTACAATCTGCCAGGCCAAACGTTGTAAACAAAGAACGCATCCTTAACCTTCATTGCCCCCCCCACCCTCGCTTCTGGCCTATTTGTCATTTCTGACGTGTCCTCGTCATGACCCAGTCACCCCTCATTAGCTTCCCCGGCACTGACAAGACGACCATGGCTGGGACGTACCTGGAGTGCTAACCTACTCCGTCTGGCCACAGCCCGAACTGGCTGAGCCCATTCAGTTGACATTTACTGCCCCGCTGGTGACCCTTCTGGCAGCCATTCGCAGACCTGAGGCTTAAACTCATTCCCTCTCCCACCGCCTCTGTCTTTCTTCCCATTCCATATGAATGTGAGCAAAGCTCCCATTGTCCCCGGCCTTCTCCGGACTTGACGCATGTCGGATGAAGTTCACAGTCAGCGTGAGCATCAGTGCCATCAGTGCCTTTTCGGTGTTTGCTGTAGTATCTTCTTGTTTCTCTAAGGTGACCACAGACCTGAGGCAGAAATGCACCGACTCTCACACTGGAACGTCGGCTTCAGCGCCGCTGGCTGCTGGGATCATCGCTCTGGCTCTGGAGGCCAAGTGAGTGGAATAGATGAAGACACTGCTTTTAACATTATAGGCACCGTAATAATGAAAGGTTTTATCATCATCATGGTTATTATTAACATATTTTTTTAGTATTTGTGGTTCTAAAGCTTTGCTGGCTACTCACTGACAGGTCATGCACTCACGCTCAGAAATGCACAGACATCTTTGGGAATCAGCTAAAATCCCAGCAGAAATTCTTTCCTCTTCACATTAAGCTTTTGATAATCTGTTAATTAGCGAGAATAATCTGCAGCTGAAGCCCACACGTTCAAAGACTCGTACGGCTGGCTGTGAAGATTTTATGCTCCACAATGTCTCTCATTACTGCTCTCGCGGGACTCCAGGTCTCCAAGTTTCAGACGCGTTATCCGTTATCTCCATATCTCCAGTCATATCTTTCAGGTGTAAAGTCTTATCACTCAGCCGTCCTCGGCTGTGCATAATTCTCCCCATGTCCACATTAGTGATGGCAGGTGTCAAATCCTATCCTGCAGTACCTTACAGCCCAGCTGCATGTCCTCAGCCTCCCTGGCTTATCTCACCTCTGTCAGCTCGGATGTCATAGGAGCTGGTCAGGAACTGACGGAGCTCAGCTTTTCACCAAGTCTGTAGATTATCAGTTAATATTTGCTAGTAGGCAGCCACCCCCGGCAGCTACCTGACAGACAGGAATAATTACATGGAAGCCGGTTTATCAGACTGGGATCTTCAGTCCTTAAATAAGTGGAGGTATTTTTGTGTGCGTGTGTTTTTTCGCTGTTTTATTATTTTGTCATTTCCCCTTTAACTCTTGCCTGAGGTGCCGTGGAGTAAATCTGGAGGGGGGGGGGGTTCTTGTCCTTTAATAACACATGAGGGGATGTGAGACGCGAATGCTGATGTGAAGGGCGGCAGAGGTGATGCGCCTCACTGAAATCCTGCTTTTCTATTTCCGTCACTTGTGGTTTTGCTCCCAGTAAGCACTGTGATTCATGGTTTGATTACTTAAACCCACTGAAGAGTTTTTCCTCATTGTAGCTTCACAGGCGTCTCTGATGGATGCTCTGTACTATGTCTCTTCATAAATCTATTTGAGGGTAAAAAAAAAAACCCAACATTTTATGGGGTAGTACGTGGAAGGTGACCCCTTCCCCCAGTGCCAGACCTCATTAGAAACTATCGTTACAGAGGGGAATGGGCAGCGTCCTCCGTGTTATTATGACTTGTTTTATTGTGTTTTCTGACCTCTCAACAAAACAGGCTATGATGTACCTTTTAATACCAGCGTTTTAGACCGATGTTGAATCCTTCTGTGAGCCAGCAGCTCTGTTATCGTTGGCCAGCATGCCTCCTTGTCTCAGTATTATATTTCAAAAGTGTACAGTCGTTCTCACCGTATATGCCTAGATGGATCACACTGCAGGTTTGTCTACAGACCCTTGACCTCCTCCGTGTCCCATAGCTCCTCATATTTCCTCTCCCGTATTATTCTACTGGTGAGGTCAGCGAAACCTGAATTTTCTAATAATGTCCTTAATGTAAAATGTAATGCCTTCAGCTGTTACGTGACAGAAAGTCAATGTGGTTATTTAGCTCTCCTTTCTCCGTGTGTGTGTGTGTGTGTGTGTGTGTGTGTGTGTGTGTGTGTGTGTGTGTGTGTGTGTGTGTGTGTGTGTGTGTGTGTGTGTGTGTGTGTGTGTGTGTGTGTGTGTGTGTGTGTGTGTGTGTGTGTGTGTGTGTGCAGTATGAATCTAACCTGGAGGGACATGCAGCACCTGGTGGTGAGAACGTCCCAGCCCGGCCGGCTCAGCGCCGGAGACTGGAAGACCAACGGAGTGAGGCGCAGAGGTGTGATCCTTTGTAGTCTGGCTGAGCGCAGATGGATGCGAACATCATGCTGTTTTGTTTATGCCTCAGTTCTGGGATCCACACAATTATTTTTTTTTATTAACAGTTATATTTTGTATGAATGTCATTAGGTGGGTTTTGTTACTCTTGAAATTGCAAATATAAAATACGCCCAATGTCTCATATTGCAAAAACATTTTATACGTTCCTATGAGATGGTTCCTATTGCGATTCTTAAAAAGGAATATTTCACAACACTACAAAAGAAACAGTGTTTTGTTTAGTTTTTTTTCTGTTCATCAGCAGCTCACATGATGTATTAAAATAAGAGTCGCATTCGCTAGTCTGCAGGAACTGGCTCGCTGGAGTAGCGCACGATGTCGGAGGTGCAAAAAGTAGAGTTACTGCAGAGTTACTGCACCGCACACGTCGTCTAAACTTCTGAATCGACGCCTCCTCCATGAACTCAAGGACCTGCAGATAATCTTCAGATGTGGCCGGTTCCACTTACAGGGAGCTCGTTGCAGACGTCTGTCTTTTTCAAGTAAAAATAATGATGTCTAGAGTTATCGCAGGAATAGAAATTCATCTGCTGAAATTAAAGAAATTATTCATGGAAGTGGCTCATTGCAAGAGAAGTGAACACTAATTTGTCGCATAACATCACTTAATGAAAATGCATTTATTTCACAGTTGGGTTTTATTAACATTTTAAAATATGACTTAAGTTTTGAGCCAAAACTCTTCAGGAAATGTGCCTGGCTGTTTGTCACAGCTCCAGGAAGCTGGTGAGTCCATACTGCAGATGCAGTACAGCCTGCAGCCAGAGAATTGCAGGCGTTCGTGTTCATCTGAGATTAAGAGGCGCATTTGTTCCTGCCGTATCATACAAATGGGTGACAGCTGTAGGTAAGCAGGTGAAGCCCGGCGTCCACTAATCACCAGGTTGCCAGTTTAATCCCCAGCACCTCCACGTGCCAAGGTGTCTCTGGGCAAGACTTGGCTGTCCACCTTGCTTTAGCAGCTCTGCAGTGACTGACGTGTGTGAATATGTTCTCAGTTCTCAGTACAGACCATCCAGTAGGTTCACCATCATTTCTGAGGTACACGTCCTGGGTTCTTGATGAAACGGCCATGAAAACTCCGCGGTTTCATGATGTCAGCTTCTACTTTTGCATTGATTTGTATCCTGTTAGTGTCCATTTTTATAGATGAGCAGCTTCACTTCAGATCAGATGAGCACTTCAGCCGGTTGGCTGAAGTGTGTTTGAATAAAGCGGTGATGCTGCTGTTCTAGCAGAGTCAAACCAACCGAGAGTCAGCCGGCAGAGTCGAGCGCTTTCTCAAAGTCAGGGGCGTGACAATGTTGGGTCTTTCAGACCTGTGATTTAAAGTAGAGTTTTTCTGACTTTTCAGCATTCAGAGAGCGCGTAATTGAACAGTCTAGCACATGTGCAGATGTGAGTTCTTGAAAAGGTCCTTGAACGTGCAGGCCAACGGATGCTCGAAGAATGCTGAAAAGACATACGTGAACATTTTCTAAAAGAATGTCTAAGGCCTTGATCGAATTCAGTTTTGCGGCGGGATTCAGTGCCACGTCATCTCGTCGAGGATCCGTCCTCGACTTTGAGACGCAGCGCTTGGCACACGTGAGCTTTCCCGTGTCCCGGTAGAAAAGCGTGCTGCTTGTGTCAGGTCAGACATGCTTGTTAACAGATGCGCTGCCGAGCTCCACCACACAAAACTAAACTGAAAAGTAAACTTGCAGTACTTGTAACGTGACGGTCTGGTGCCAACAGCACGCCGCATGACCGCCGCTCCGTGCGCTTCAGGATAGGTTTGTTTACTTCGTCTCTTATTCCCCTGCCAGACCTCAGCCCAGCAGCAGCTGTCAATCAAACTCATGCACCCTCCAGCCAGCTGAGATGGAAAGAAAGCTTTTGTAAAGATGTTTTCTTTGTCTTGAAATTAGAAATATAAACAAATAGATAAATTACTGACTCCAATGGTGGATGATGAACTGATTTCACTGATACGTAAAAACAAAGTCTCTGAGGTCATTGTTTTGTTTTGTTTGGCTGATTTAAGAGGTACAGATGTTTAGCTTTCGCCAGCATGTCCTTTTCTGCTCATCCCTCTGTCTATGTTTGTCCCCATCAGTGAGTCATTCGTATGGTTATGGACTCCTGGATGCAGGTGCTATGGTGGCTTTGGCTCAGAACTGGACGACAGTGGGACCGCAGCACCAATGCGTTCACACGATGCTCACAGAACCGAGGTTAGAAGGAACACGCGAATGTGTGCGTTTGCCTGTAAATGACGCTGGGTTTTAGTTTTAGTACAAGTGCTTGCCGTGCTGTCGCCCCTCTCGCCCTGATGGATATCGCAGCGTCCTCCTCGAGGCTTGGGAGGTCACTTGGATTCTTAGCGCTGTGCGATTGTCTGTGGCCGTTGCTGCAGCCACACAACATTAAGCACTCTCCTCTCCATTTGTCAAACCCGCAGAGACATCGGGAACAAGCTGGTGTTCAGCAAGACTGTGGATGCCTGTTGGGGACGACCGGAGTACGTCGGTTCTCTGGAGCACGCTCAGGCTCGCCTCACTCTCTCCCACAATCGAAGAGGAAAATTGGCCATTCATCTCATCAGCCCACTGGGCACACGTTCCACCCTGCTGTTCCCGAGGTACACAGTTAAACACGCCACTCCAGCAGCTGAGCACTTTTTTTCCCCCGATGTGCGTACACTTTTTCTCTTTTTTATTATACACAGATGCTCCTGTGGGCAAACTTTGAAACAAAAACATAGGAAAGAAAAAAAAAAAAAAAAAAGACAAATGCTCTCTCCCCTTCTGTTCAGGCCCAATGACTACTCCTCCGAGGGGTTCAACGACTGGGCCTTCATGACCACCCACTCATGGGACGAGGATCCTCAGGGAGAGTGGACCCTAGAAATAGAAAACGTCGAAGCTAATGGACGTGACTATGGTAACCCCACTCATCACCGTTAATTGTTCAGTCCGGTCACACCGCATCAAACCCACATTCATGCCGGCATTAACTGCCCCCTTGCGATTCAAGTCTCACTGCACGCTTTTTAAAATCTCCTCTGCACAGTTTCTCTTTATTTATTTTTATTTTTTTTTTGTGCCACTCCTTCTTTAATAACCGTTTGTAACGTTTTCCTCCGAGGGGAGAGACTCTAAGAGACGCGCCCACATTAAGAAATGACAGCCGTTGGGCAAAGATCGATTTATCTGGAGAAAACTCACACACACACATGTCTTTTAAAAGAAAACTTCTTGCAACTTTTTTTTTTTTTTTTTTTTTTTTTTTTTTCTTTTCAACTTTTGGCCTGCATTTTCCCTCAAAAGACCACATGTGGTCAAGAAGAGTGAACAACTCAGGATTTGTCCTGTGGTTTTGTTTACTCGGAGCTACAGAGAGAAATGAGATAGGAACGCCTCTCTTCCTGTGGCGGAGTTGATCCTCCTCCAGAGGTGTGTTTGCCAAGCCTGCATCACTTGCTTCCTCTCCTTCCACCCCCGTATCCTCTTCTCAGGCACTTCATTCTCTCAGAGGTGCTAAATTAATATTTGCCTCCACCTCTCTATACCTGGCTGCCCTCCACACTTCTTCTGTTTTCCTCTCAGGTGTGTTGAGTCAGTTTACCCTCATCCTGTGGGGTGCCGGACCCAGCGTCATCAACCCCTCCTCGCCCGACTTCCCTCGGCCTTCAAACAATAGCTGCAAGACGTTTGATGCCCAGCAAATCTGTATCGGTGAGATACGATCACGCTGCTTTCGCTGACACAGAGACATATGAGGAGGGACAGCTTATGTCGAGTGTGTTCATTTATGTTGATGCTGGCACACAATATAAAACCAGACTGCTTTGGGTGTTATGACTAGTGAAAAGCAAGTGTTGTGCATGCATGTTAGCCATTCACAAGCCTCATGTGCATCTGTTTATGAGTTTACAATAAATTAGCACATGGCCATATGTCACGTTAGAGTGTCGTGTGTATTCGGAGCAGCAGATGAGATCAAAACTGCGGCAGCGCGAGAGCTGCACAATGCCGACAATTGGTCGGACTTCTGTCTGCGTTCAATCAGGCGCTTTCTTCTGAATCCTTCCAGTTTCTCAGTCCCTCCGATGTTTCGCAGCAGTCGCTGTTGATTCTTTCATTTACACATCTCCAGTTCTTAATGACGGCAGAAATCGACTTCACCGCTGCACATAATGAATCTAAATTTAGGAAACTTTTTCAGCTAATTTCATGCAAACTAGAAAGGAAAGAAATGATCTGCCAGTGGAGTAGGGTAATTACACTTTGTACTTTTCCTGAAATGAGAAAAAGTATTTATGCTCTGAAAATGGCATTTCGACACGTACCCAGAAGTACAACGGCTTCAGACTGCAGGGACGCCTTTACTACCACTTTACAGTACTGAAGAATGTACATTTATGCTGCAATGGGTTTGACTTCAGGCGCATCAGTAAGTGGCAGCTACGGAAAAGTAAATAGCACTTTAAATACATATAAATATAGCTAAATCAGTATAAGTGAATCTGCAACTGACTGCCTTATTTTTGAGTTACTTGTGAAACTACGGAGTAACAAACATGGATCGCACATTAGAGAACTTTTAGGGGATTTATTGCCAACAGTAAACACTGGGTCAGTAAAGCTGATTATTCTAAATGGAAAAAAATACACGAGTTAAAGCTTTCTGAAAAATCACCGCTGCAGAACAGACTCTGTCCTTTGATTTATAACAACAAAAAAAAAACAACATTTATGAGGACGACAGTTGATTGAAAATCTGCTTTCTGAGCAACTGCTTTTTGAACGGCGTTGTTGCAGCAGATGAAGTTGCTGAACCTCCTCTAAGCCCGGACGTGGCGGTTGATGGATGCTAAAAGGCAATTTCATTATTCATCATATTGTCCAGTCAGTTTCAATAACAGCGTGCACGGCCGGAAAGAATCTAACTAATGAGAAACGGAGTTAATATCCTTAGTGCATAAGGTTTGGGAGGAGAGTCGGGAGTTGATGCTGCACACGTTCTTTGTAAATGAATGTGTTCACGCAGACGCGCCACCGGTATCTGGAATTCATGGTTCCATTACGACTATGATCACTGCACTGCAAGAACTCCTGCTCCGACAAAGACTCAGCTTTAAATCGGTTCCGGAAGTTGCACTGATGATGTTTTTTATGGCAGCATCTTATATAATCCACGTTTTTGAGTTTTTGCACTGAAGTTGCTCAGAAAAGATAGTAGAAAGTGTTCCAGGGGTACCATCAATTGAAGTTTTATTTACTAGTTTTGCTCTTGACAAAAGATGACAAAAGTATGAAAGATTTGAGATGTTGATGCTTCCATGTCCTTCCCTCCTTCCAGAGTGCAGCCCCGGCTTCTCGCTCTTCCTCCAGGGCTGTGTGAAGGTGTGTCCCCTGGGCTTCACGTCAGGGCCGCAGCTCCTCAACCTCTCTCTTGACAACTGGGTGGACCTGTCCTCTGTGCAGGCTTGTCTGCCCTGCCACCCTGCCTGCCTCACCTGCTCAGGCACCGGTCCTACCGACTGCCTGTCCTGTCCGCCTCACGGCCACCTGGTCATCACCTCCTGCCTGCACCAGAACCAGGTCCAGCGAAAATCCCCATTCACAGGAAGACTCCGGGACGACGAAGTCGGGCCGCAGGCTGAGAGCCCAGCAACAGCAGACCGCGACAGCGACAAAACTGAGGAACCCCAAGGTCTCGATGTAGCTCCGCCCACCCAGTTGCCTGTCGTCATGGTAGTTCTGAGTTGTGCCTTCATCCTGGCAGCCTTCGTCGGGGTCTTCTTCTTGTTACAGATGCGCTCAGGTGGCGCGTCTTTGGGCTGGAGGACCAAAGTGCCCTCTGTGTTTTCAGAGACGAGAGGGATGCGGGTGGCTTTTAGTCTGGGCCTCCACCACGGACGGGAGAGGAAGGCTCGGATATGGTACAAGGGGATCCCCACCGTGTGGGCAGATGATGACATGATTGCCTATGAGTCTGAATCAGACAACGAGGAGGTGGACGGTCATGAGAGGACAGCTTTTATTAAAACGCAGAGCTCAGTCTAACCGAGGCTGCTTCAGCTGCTGTCAGACAGGCGGCTGGAGCTGATGAAAGAACAACTGCACACGTTATACAGATATTAACACAAAACCCCGTCCTTATTGTCCCATCAGCACCTCATCCACATCCATACCGCTCCATCGCTTTTTTTTTTGTTTCCTTTATTTATTTACATTAATTAACTGATATTGAGTAAAACGTCCATGGTATATATAGGGCTGTTCTTTGAATCTTTGTAGGGAGGAAAACTTGAAAATACAATATTCACTAAAACAATGTAAGAGAGAAAAGTTCATTAGTTTTAAATTAAGTTCGATTAATGCAACATGCATTTCTTTATTCGTAATTAATTGTTCCATCAAGCAGCCCGAAGCATAACAGTTTATTATGCCTTTGATTCTTTATCACCACTATTAAGTGTTAATAATGCTTATTTCCTTGCATACTTAGAACATCCGTCCGTCCGTCCGTCCATACGTACGTACATATTTCTCCTCATTCAGGGTCACGGGCTCCTCCCATCTCTCTTTGTTCAGGGGTACACCCTCAATTGGTCACCATGCAACTTTGAACATATTTGATTCAGCTTATTTAGAGAACAAAATTTTAAATTGGAAAGCCAGAGTCCAAAGTCTCAACCCCAGAAAAATTGGACCTCATGTTTCTCACGATGCAACTCAAGAGCCACTGTCATCAAACTGAACCTCCTCCAGCTGCATTGCTGCCAGCCAAATGCTCAGAAATGTAAACCTTTCTAAAAACTAAAGTCCAGAGGAATCCTAGTGATGTCACCGGGATTCAGTTTTTCACGTCGTCGCTGGAGCCACACACACGATGCATATTTTTTGGAGCGTGGGAAGTGTACTAGGGTCTGGGAGGAAAAACAGGCCGAGCGCTGATGATTTGCTGTTATACAAGTTACTATTATAAATAATAATGGTCAGCGTTTAAAGAAATACAGTGATATACAACAATGTCAACAAATTTTCTTGAGAAAATGTTTTAAAATGTCTATTAATTTAAGCTGCAATACCATAACTTTCCTTTTAGGATCGATAAAGTGATGCAGTTGGACAGGTTTTCTGTCAAATTGCAGGGAAGTGTTACAAGTTTAATTTGCTCTTCATTAATAGTAAGACAACTTTTAAATTGAAGGTTTCGGCAGCCCAGTGAGACGGAGTTATAAAACATCCTGCAGGCTGTTTGAGCAGGAAACTGTGGAGGATGTGCCGTTTTCAGTCAAGCCGCAGTTGGGAAAAGACATATCTGATAATTCCCTCAGAAAAGCGTACCGACTTGCTGTAGAGTAACACTGTATGTGTGTTGTTTTTTTTTTAATGACATTAAAAAACCACTTAGCCCAAAGCTGCTTGGCTGACCTTTCACAACATTGTCCCTTTTGGTTTCTGCTGGTAAGAAATACAATCGTTTTCTCCTCATTTTCTCCCAGAGAGCATACTGTATATTGATTTTGAGGCTTCTCCGCCAGAACATTTTCATCAAGGTGAAGCCGGCTCCCCTTCTATTGTCAGCATTGCCGTACATAAAAAAGAGATACTCATGCTTTATTTCCCACCTGTGTAGACTCGCCACTACACATGCTTAATCCAAGCCTTTGAATCTAAAGGCCACAATTGTTACCGTGATTTAAAAAACAAAACAAAACAACAAAAAAAAGACCTTGTATTGCATTTTCTATGTTTGTTTTATAAGCCTTTTTTATTTACCTGATAACGGGTGTTAATTTTGTGGAAATCAGTTTCATGCTGGAATAAAAAGACTTTGGCTGTTGCATAATTTTGACTGTCTTTGCAGGAATATTTTAAAACTTGCAGTTTTTTTTGTTTTTTTTTTTTGTTAACACATCTTAAATTCAGCGCCTGACACGGCAACACCACCCCGGAGAGCAGATGGTTCATCACTTCTTCATGGCCGTACGTCACTGCTGTGAGCGCGCTTCCTTCACTCCTGGCATCAGGCTTTAACAGAGTGCCAGCGTTCTGTCGTTTCCTTGTTATCCAGTTGCAGTGAGCGAGCTGCCAAAACGCCCTCAAGAAACTGTTTTCACGAGCTCCAATAAGGAGGCCTCCTTAAAGTTTATTTGAATTTTAATGGAGGTTTATGTGCATGCGGGAAAACAATGCCTACTGGTAGAAGCTTTGTTCATTAGCAGCTTCCCCTCCTACAGAAAGGTGCAGGTAACTGGGTTCATGGGTACAGGTAGATATTTATATCTGCCAGGAGAACTCGTTGCACTTCTCGGTGCCCCTCAAATGCATTTTTCTCCCCTTTTTTCATTATAGAAGCCTTTTACTTCCTCTTTCACATCATTACATGTTCCTGTGAGCTGTGTATCGACTGCTGAGTTTTTCCGCATGCCCTTTAGCCTTTAGTAATGAGCTGCCATGTACTGCACAGTCCCGAAGAGTAACTAGACTCACCGACAAGATATTACATTAATTAAAAAAAAAAAAAAAACACCACCACAAAGACGAGAAATCACATTCCCATTAGCTGATTTCACATTTAGATCAATTAAGACCAGTTTCAGTTTCACTCCAGAAGGTCGCATCGTCGTTCTGTGCTCCACCTGAGGCTCGCCGTTTCCCTCTCCCCACCCACAGAAAGCTCTGAGAAACAATGCAGGCACAGTCTGAACATACACGGCATGTCTCAGGCACCACCACCCCTCCGCCACAGACACCGCAACACTGCCATGTCTGTCATTTAATTTTACGAGGCAAGAACAGTCACTTTTAGATTATTCTCTAAACATTGTCTTTTTCCACAGGTAGTAAACCTGGGAAAACCTGCTGTTCACTGCGTGGGGTTTGAACTTTAGTTCTGGTTTGATGTCGGGTCTGCTCAGTGGATCGTCGACGCCAGAGACCAACCGCTGACAGGTGGAGAGCACATGCCAGTCTTACAGGGCTGATATCTCACTGCACTTGTCCGACGGCATCTGCAGGCATGGGCTGCTCGACCCAAAGTGACTCAATAGTGCCCCCTACTGAGCAAGGAGGAATGAAGCAGGAGGACTGATCAGAATGCAAATTAAAAGTTTTAAAGCCTGAACAAAGAATCGAATATGAATAGAAGCTTTTTAAAAAGACCATTTCGTGTTTTGATATTTATTTATGCTCCAAATCGTCTGGCTCGTTAATCCATCGTGCCTTTTTATAAAGAAAAAAAAAAGGGCAAAAAAAAAAAAAAAAAACAGCGCTACAACAGATATTGCATTTTAAAAAGGAAAGTACATTTACACAAAGTCAGACGCACAAACAGAAGAAGTTTTAAGACACCTGCAGAAAGTGCAATTGAGGATATGGTGACATCTGGTCTGACACTTAAATGTTAACCACAGCTGAGAGGGGGGACTGCTGGGGGTCCTGCAGCACTGAGACGAGGCGGAGAGAGGTTCTGACAGGCTAGACCTCGGGGTCAGATGAGGATGGCTGTGGAGGAGCGCAGTGGGGCGGGTGAGGTGACTGCACAGTACAAAGTGCAACACAGGTGGGGTTGTGAGACTTCCACCCTCAACTCCACACACACACACCATCATCCTTCACAGCAGGTGTGACAGGCAGAAACTACGCCTGAGGACAGACCCGAGGTGCAAACCGCCGCAGAGCTCCAACGGCAGCTTTACAGTCCTGTCTGGTTGGATATTTACTTCTGAAGGGTCAGAACACAATTACACGATGAAAAGGTGCCCTACTTCCTCACTACATATTGGTTACGTGTTCTGATTTTTACAGTAAAGAAAACAGCGTAGCTCAGTTCAGAAGCCAAAAAAAAAACAAAAAAAAAAGTGTTGGATGATTCTCTGGCATTAAGTCTTCTTTTTATTTTTTATTTCTCTTCTTTTGTCAATAATTAACCAAATATGGCAAGAACTCTCCATTTTTAGTTTCTTAAAACGCCAGTATCTTGTTTTATTAAAACCTTTATAAATGTCAAATTTCTAAGTTTTGAATTATACACAGTATAAATTAAGTTGTGCAAAAAGGAATAACTTTGGAATGGAAACTTATCAAGCCCCCTAGTTTCCAGTCTAAAGGCTGTTTAAAGTGTTGCTTTTCATAGCCTTTTTTATGCTTTTTATACATCATGCAAAAAGAAAAAAAAAATCAAACTCTGTAATGCTATTTTTTGAAACTGAGTGACTGACCCTTTCATTTATCTTATGCTCACTAATGCGTTGTTCCTCGCCCTGCAATGATATGGCCCAATACTCCACAGAGATTGATCAATGACATCCCAAAGCACTATGACTGGTCCCTGATACGCCGGCACCTCAATACAACAACAATACACTCTCAAGCGTCACATTTCACCTCCTACAGACACACATACTGATATATCTGCTGCATGATACATATGAGGTATAGTCTTTGCCTAATCTTCTACTGCATATGGTATGCTACACAAAACCCCTTCTCAACAGCCGAAAGAAATGACTGACGGAAGCTGTGACGAGCACAGGCCATCCGCAGTTTTCTCCTTAACAAAGAGGAAGCACAGAGACTGGACGACAGACAATCAGCTGACTATTTACAAGCAGAAAGTGGTGAAAAGGGGAGGAGTCCACCTTTATGATTAATGACCACACCGTCATCCCCTAGTGACCACTGTGGGACTCTTGGAACCAGACAGCTTAAGGATTCGCAGCTTAAGTCTCAGAGAGACCACACATTCTCTTTGCTGCATTCAAGTCTGTCCAAAAAAAAAAAAACAGTCAAAATTAGACTGATTTGTACAAAAACTAAATGCATATGGGATTTCCACATTAAAAAAAAAAAAAAAAAAAAAGAAACTATTAATAACCCCTACACCGAATAAAGCTGTGTAAATTGCACTCTGAGGGAACCAGTCCCGGCCCCCTACGCACACCATCATTTGCAATATTTACATTCAGTAGTTTAGTCCAGAATGGTGGAAAGATAGAAAAAGACAAGGTCCTTGCCAAGCAGAATAGAAAGAGATTTAGTTTTTGATTGCAGACATACACTTTTGCATCTGATCTGCATCTGTCTTGATGTGGAACAAGTGCAGATCCACTCTGGTTTCTGGTTTCTGCTGTTCTCTGACGCGTTTGCAGATACAGTGATGGTCTGCCATCTGCTGTGCAGTCTGTCCTGTTACAGCGGACCCCCGCTTTTCTGAGCCGTAGGGTTTGCGTTTCTGCTTAAAAAGAGACAGAGAGACCCAGATCCCATTGTTCCCAGTTTGTGGCTGGCTTCGGGTTGGTTGCTGATCCAAGGGGTTTAGTGCATTTTTGCTGCTTTTTAATCAGCACAGCTCTTATCGCAGCTTGAGCTTGAAGGCAGAGATCTCCATGGGGTCCAGGCTGATGGTCGAATGGTTGGCCAGAGGCGTCCCAGAGTGCATCAAGGTGAGAGACATGGGCTGGAGCAGCTGCAGGTCCAGGTTCTTGAAAAGGCCAGACACACTCAGCTGCAGTGGAGGGAAGTGCAGAAAGATCAAGGTTTTGAAAAAATAACTTTTTGAAAATTCTTTCACAAGTAAAAATCCTCTTTACCGACAGTTTCCACAACCAGTGTCTTATAGTGTGTCAGTTATTGTTTTTTATAATAAAGATGATATTATTATTATTATTATTATTATTATTATTATTATTATTATTATTATTATTATTATTATTAAGGAGAAACCAATTTTACCCAACTTATCTCTTATGTATAAAATCTAAAGTTTAAAAATAACTAGAAGCTTAAGCTTAAATGCAGTGAACTCAAATTTAAAAATGATTTCTTTGGAAGGCTTTTTAAGTGTCCAGTTATGGCACTTGGTTCCAAAAAAAAAAAAAAAAAATCTCTGCACTCCTGTCCTGACCTGTCCTTGTGAGGTCGTGCAGTTAAAGCCGAGGTTCTGAGCCTCGAGGCTGCAGTCCAGCGCCAGACGGTGCAGAATCAACGCCGTGTACCGAGACGGAGACATGGGGTCCTGCTGCTCACACAAACAGAAAAGAAAAGAGAAAGCGTTGAATCATTTTGACGTCTAATGTCAAAAATAATGTTTCAATTATGTCAATTTTTAAACCTGGCTTTGGATGCTGCGCAGGTTCAGCAGGTGGAAGTCACACGGAACGATGGACTTGATGGGAGCGAAGGTTTGTAGGGGAGGGACGCCACGTCTTTTGGGTAGAATGGGAAGCGCCAAAACCTTGTGGTTCAGCATGGCATTGGTCATGTGACTGAGTATAGATGGGAAGCTGGTTGTCGTGCCGTCCACCATCTGGAGGAGGACAGAGATGCGCTTGAAGGACAGCGTGATCATCGCGGCATCACTGACTCAATCCTAGAAATGCTCTTGTGCTACGGCTGCTACGGCTACATCAGGAACAAGCTGTAATTACCATGTCAGAGTAGGAGGTATAGGTTTAATTTTATTCCTGGTAGACAATACTAATCACACACTGTTGTCAAATTTAAAATTACGTGTATTGTGTTGTAGAACCATGAGCTGCTAGATGATAAAACTGATACCCTTACCTTCCATCGTCAGTCAATCTAAATTAATTTACTTGATAAATTATGTAATGAATTTCTCTCAAGTGTGCTATAACAAAGACGAGGGGTGGTGTGGGGTGGAGGGAGCTACGAGGGATACGGCTACGATGCTGGTCAAGAAGCATCCTCACAACATTACCTCGCCAGCTCCGTGACTCAAGGTGTGAGAGAAGAACGAACGAAACAAGAAAGAAAGTTTGGCAAAGAAGCCATCATGCTGGGGGGTAAGGAAGCGAAATAAAAGGAGAGGTAAAGCAAAATTAACAAAATGGAAAGATCAAAGAGAGAGACCGAGTGTTAATTAATGATGAATACAACAGGTTTTACCATTAAAAAAAAAAAAAAAAAATACAGTGAAGAGCCGATCCGTTTCATTCAACCGAGTCAGATGCAACGTACTGAAATGTCAACATTTATCTAGTATCAAAAAGCATCCCTGCAATCATCACACTGACCTTGTTGCCCTTTGATCTCCTCTCCAGCAGCAGTCGGAAACAATTGGCTGACTTCTTGTTGTCTTTCAAGCCCTGACCCAACCCGCGATTATCATCCTGCATCAGACGCCGGTCCATAATGACTTCAAGCTGGCCTGAGGTGAGGGGGAACGATGAGTATTGAACTTTCAGACACCAGTCGATAAACACTTTGAGCTATCTGTCGTTTTAAAACCCCTCCATTATTCACACAAGGAAAATAAAAGGATTAGCCCTGAGCGAAAACATGAGGGTATGAACTGTTTTTGCTCTTTGAGAAAAAGAGATAAGTGTTTCAATACCGCTGAACGAAAAAGCAAATCGTGTTGACAAATAATAGTCCAACGCATTACAAATTCAACATTTAATGAGAATCGACATGGAACATGCACAACAATAAATGTAATGTAATAACTGGCAGTAAGTGACAGACCGCTCTCCAGGCTGGAGACGCCCAGAGCCTGAGCTGTGTGCAGCGTCAGGCGGTGATGGCTGTCTTGGATGTACGCCTGGCTGGGCATCGGGTAGAAGTTAGCCTGCAGGGGAAGCTTTTGGTAGTGTCGCCGAGGCTGAATCTACAAAGAACAGATGACAAAAATCATTTTCACGCTGACACTTTATAAAGAAAATACAAGTTATCATTCTGCTTGATTCTGGGTGCCACCGACTTGGAAGCCATTGAGGTCCGTGTAGAAGGCGTCTCCACTCTGGATGTCGGTGACCAGTCGCATGGCCAGCTCCTTATTGGTCTGATCTCTGATGTCCACCATTGTAGTGATGTCTATAGATAAGCCATCCACCCCTGGAAACAGAAAAATATTTCAGGACCAAAAAGAGAAGAAGAGGGAGCTCTGCAACTGTCGAGACCTTGTCATATTAACCCAGGGAGCGTTTTTAAATATGAAACGCTTAAGCAAAATGAATTGGAACTGATTCTACTGTACAGATGGTGTGTTCGTTACCTGGCACGTTGTGTATGCGGATGGTCTGCTCAAAGTGCTGGTAGTGTGCCACCACCTCCGAGAAAAGAGGCCCTTCAACAACACGCACCACAGGTGGTTCTTTCTGGTTGTAGGGCTAAAAGCGAGGGGAGAGGAGCAGTCACACATACACCATGAGCTAAAAATGGGACAGAGTAGACAACCAGATACATACACTGCTGAAACTAAGCCTTTATTCTTTAAATCCACTGAAGATAAAGAAGCACCATGACTGCCTGCATTCCTGCCCTGAGCTTCCCAGTAGGGTATAATGAGATGAATACCCATGGGAGACTCTTATCAAAGCTTTGTGAAAGGCAAGTTAACATCTGAGATGCTGCAGAGTGAATACCTTTGCTTTCCCATCTGGCAGGAAGAGGTAAGCCCCACTTTTGTCTTTTGAAGGACGTGTGCCATAGACCATAAACTGCATCTGAACCTTTACTTCCTGAGGATCATCCTTTCTCTTGATACTCTGCAGATGAGAAAGCAATACAAAAAGGGAATAGAAAGCAAAAAGCCAAAAGAAATAAAATTTAAAAAAAAAACAGATGAAAGACTGCATCAGTAGCAACAAGACAGGCCATGTTAACTTTGATCTTTCTGACTTTCTAATAAACCCTGGTTGCTTGATCAAAGTTAAAACAGATGTCAACAGAAGCAGATAAAACGAACCTCCAGCAGGCCTGTGGTTCCCGAGAAACCCAGCGTTACTGACTGGCTGCTAATGTAAAAAGTCTGAGAGTCAGCCAGCTGAGAGTTGACAGGAAGCGGATCCGTGGCCCGAGCGGTGATGCTGCGATCGGACAGCCTGAGGAGGGTGTCGGAGCGCAGCGTCAAGGGCGAGTCCGCAGAATCGTACAGATGGAAAACAGCCAGACCGAGAGGTGGCAGACGAGCCATGAACGTTGCCTGAACAGAAAGGTGAAGAATTTTATTAAAAATATAAAAGCTGCAGTTAACACTCAAAAAAATAAAATCAAACAAAAAAGCCATATTCGAGTTAAAAAGCGCAGGTTTCATTTTACTTGTTAATTACAATGGCATACGTTGGCAACAAGGCATTCGTAAAAAGAATGAACAATTTGGCACCAGTGCTATAGTTAAATTAGGAAGCAATATGGTGTTAAATGAGGCGTTCGCATTTTCTGTTACATTTAAATTTAATTTGCTCAGTGGGTGGAGAAGATTTTATCCCAGCAACACAAGTCAAAGTTACCTTTTACAACAACCCGTTCAATAAAAAAAAAAAAAATATATATATAAAAGTGGAAGTGGACCAATCCTGTGCACTGCTCTGCACAAATCAGCTGCCGTCTTACCTCAAATACCTCAGCGCTCATCTGAGTACTAGAGCCCCACTGAGCACTCAGCTGCACAGGGACAGTCTGTCCGTCCTCAGTAAGGACCCGCACCCGCACGGTGTTAACCAACACAGTCACCGCACACAGCCGCTCCTGCTCAATGGGGTTGAACAGAACCAGGTACCTGGCAGTGAGAAAGAAAAAGCAATCATGAGCACAGGATGGTAAAGGAGTTGCTGGCATAAAAGATGTGAGGAATTGAGGATAATACCTCGGCCCTGCTGGGTCAAGCTCAATTAAAGTCCGCTGAGGCAAAGAGTCTTGAGTAGCCCGCCTGTCATCCTAGAGAAGTAAAACACAATGCAGTAGGTACCCTGAACAGTAAAGAAACCACGTACATGCAGGGTTCTTTTTTCATTGTGTTAATAATACTGTTGAAGAAGAATCAGACCAAATATTATCTTACCGTCTCCAGGAAGGGTTCCGTCTGGTAAAAACGATAAAACTCTTTGTTCTTCATCACCAGGAAATGTGCAGCATTGGTGATGACTCTCTTCAAGCCGATGAGAGAGCGCAGTAATCTGGGTGTGGGAGGATGGGGTTAAGAATGAGACACTGACAGCAGCAGTCACTGCAGAAAAATGACAAAAACTGCCAAAGACATAAGATCAAACACAGGAGGTCTAAGCTTTTTCTGAGCTTCTTTAAAAAAAAAAAAAAAAAAAAAAGGTTTTTTGAATTTCATCCCTCATGTAATTTCTTTGTAAAGCCTCAGATTCTTACTTGGTGCCATAGTCGATGACAACATTCTCCTTGGCAGTGCCGGTAATGGCGTCGTGATGCTGGAAGAGGGCAACCGAGCGCCTGGCGTCAACTAGCAGGGCATAGTCCGACACCGGGTAGCGTCCTTCCATGCCTTCGTGCCGAGCGTTTGCAACCGCCAGACTGTAAAGGATTTCTGCCCCCCTGAAGGACCAAGATGATTATTAGTGAAGAAAACGTTGTAGGAGGATGCAGCAGAGCCTTTTGTGCAGAAGAAGCCCATGCTGCTGAATTTCCTCCCAGCTTTTTCTCTCCAAGAGAAAAAGTGACAGTGTCTGCGTTATTAACCTGATAGTGAGTTAAAACTACAGCCCCGTGTTTAGAGTTCTGCAGCCCCTGATCACAACTCTGACTGAACTGTTTCCTGACTTCAAAACACTGGCTGAACTGGTTCTGGCAGCTGTAGCCTCTAGTGCTGCAGCAGAGCGAGGATTCAGGCTTCAGAACAAAGTAAAAAAAACAGCCAAGAGAAGTTATCTGTCCAAGGACAAAGATGCAACAACCCTTCTAGACCAGTCTCCCGAGATGCGTTTAATGAAGCACGGGCCAAGACCTGGGTTAAGTGTATGCAGACCAGGAGGAAAGCTGGAGTTCAGGACAAGCTACAACAGGTCAGCTGATTTAGTTTAATTTGATTTTATGAAAATGATAAACGTGCAGCTCTTTAAATTGGCACTGTTCAGATTTTAAGGTTTAGGCATAATGCCTGCTGTGTTTTTGAACTGTCATTGCAGGAGAAAAATGATCATATGCTTTCTGTGATGTTGGCATAAAAAGTGGGCACAGTCTGCATCTCCACTCATATTTTCTGATTAAGCATTATGAGGGTTTCATATGTAAATGTGTTCTATTCTGATCTTCATTTTAATGGCACAGTTCCTGAAAATTAAATGCTATGAAATGAGGTTTGTCAGTTAGGCACAAAAAAAAAAAAACCCCAAAAAAAACCATAAGTAATGATGGGGAGCTAGGGAAAAAGTTTATGGCAACCACCAGTTTTAATTGTTTTAATTTGCGCTGTGCCTATATTGTAGTCTTTCATTGGTCTTTAAACTTTAAAGACAACATTACATTTTTCTGAATTAATCCACATGAAAAATGGTCCATTGCAGAATTGCACAACTATCATCATCCATCAGTTATTCATCAGTGATTAAATCTGCCTCACCTTAAATGAGACTCAATCACACGATCCAGGCTTTTGTAAAAGGGACGTGACGTGAAATAACCAGTCCAGTAGTGGTCTTCACGGTCTGCATAGGCAAAGAAATCTCCACTGAGAACAGGGTAGTCAGCTGGTCTGGATCCCTGGGCCACTCCGTTCACTTTGTAAACAGCATTGAAGTAGTCGGTGAGAGTCCCAAACTGAGCCTGGAGGAGCCACGTGATGCATGGTTAGGGAGAAAGGGAAAAAACAAAACAAAACAAAAAAAACTAAATCTATTTTGCATGAGCCCCTTATATAAACGTCTGAACCAGACATCAAGTGATGACAGATTATTTGTTCCGTCAGCAAGATTACTAGTAGTAAACATTTTCCTTTTTTGCATTGAAATACCTGATAAACTTTATACTGACGGATATGAAAACAATAGAACTAAAAAAGAAAAAGATGAAATCTTGATCAGTAACAGTTGATCATTTTCTTGCCTGAACGTGCAGCTCAGGATGAGAATTCATGTAGTCAAACAGCTTCTGATAATTGCTGTACTGCTGATCCCACTCCAGGGCCTTATCGTAGCGGAAGTCATCTCCCAGAGGAACGAGAAGCACCTTGCTGCGGTAGAGTTTGGACTTTTTACGGTACTGATCCAGGAGCAGCTGTGCCCTGTGTTAGAGGAGGAGGAGGAGGAGGATCGGGGGAGAAAGAATATTCCAGTTTAGTCAGGTAATCACTTTGACCTGGGAAAGAAAGATCAAACTAAGCCTCAAGACATTTTCCACAGAGGCATTTTCTGAAAAGTTGCTCAAGTGTGGCTCCAAGACGGGGAGCAGCCTCCCTCATTTCACTCCTGCTCTTTGGCTGTTGTCACGGGGACAGGTCCAAGTCGAGTTTATTAAGGGACCATTACAGAAAACAAAAAAAAAAAAACTAGCAAAGCAGCAGCCAATCTGTCATCGTGCGTTTGTGCAAATAAACACCAATAGTATTGAAAAGCTACTACTGTTTAAACATCCTACATTAGATATGATACCCTAATCAATACTGGTTTACATAAATACAGAACAAAAATAGGTCATGCAGTCACATTAGCAGATAGGCATGTACAGCCGTGGTGGGACATACTCTTACAGAGAAATCCTACTGATCATGTCAGCAAATAAATAACTAAAACTGTCTAAAATGGGTTTCACAGGGAAAACAGGACCGTCACCAAAAAAAAAAAAAAAAAAAAAAAAAAAAAAAAAAAAAAACAAAAAACGGTTCACAGTGTATGAGCCAAACAAACAGGGCAATTTCATTCTGAATATTCTCTAGAGCATTTTGAGTACAGAGCAGCAGGCTCTTCACCAACTGGGCAGACAGAAAAGAGATGGCAGAGAAGATAAGGAACCCTGGTGAAGCTAAAGAAATCTAATTTTAGGACCGTAAACTGCAACATACAGTATATGATGCGTGCGTTATAAGAACAATGGTCTGCGCTACTAAAGTCATTACACCAGTGTTATGACGGAGACTCATCTGTGCTCTGTGTTGTGCAGATAACTTCGCTCAGTAGCACATTGATGAGGGACGTGGTAGTTGTAGTGCATCATTATACAGCCTAAAGTCCACACATTCAACACCAATTCCCACAATTTCTCAGTTTCTGATGCTTATTCTATAGCCAGTGTTCCTTTTAGAGAGTTAAAAGTATGGCTGTAAAGTAAAAGTATGGCTGGATTACATATATATATACATATATATATATATACATATATATATACATATATATATATATACATATATATATACACACATATATATACACATATATATATACACATATATATATATACATATACATATACATATACATATACATATACATATACATATATATATACATACATATACATACATATATACATACATACATATATACATACATATATATATACATACATATATATATACATACATATATATATACATACATATATATATACATACATATATATATACATACATATATACATACATATATACATATATATATATACACACACACATATATATATACACACACACATATACATACACACACATATACATACACACACATATACATACACACACACACACACACACACACACACACACACACACACACACACACACACACACACACACACACACACACACACACACACACACACACACACACATACATACATACATACATACATACATACATACATACATACATACATACATACATATATATATATACACAAACCAGCTGTTCCAATTACCCTAAATGTCTTTTGTTGGACTCTAAAAAGGTAATTTAAATAAATGCTCACCTCTCTGCTACATTGGCATCCACCACTGTTTTTGGTGGCACCTTCCAGGGACAGTTAATCCGACCTCCTGGTAGCCTCTTGAAGTCAAACTGGCAGCAGATCTTTGGATCGGGGCCACAGGTGTGAGGCACATCATAGCTATAGAATGGCATCATGTGGCAAAACATATCTGTGCTTGACCCTGAGTCTGTTCAATGAAAACAGAAAACAAAAACAGTGTCGACATTCATCACCCATGCGAGCCTCAAAAAAAAAGATGCTGGCAATAAAACTATATCTTGTTCTTAAAATTGGTGGTTGTTGGCATGCTCATCTACTTGCTGGCAAACAGTATGCTCTGGGGATCTTTAAAAGTTATTCTGGATGAAACAGTAAAAGCTAAAAAGCATATCTGATCATTCAATTTAAAATAAACGAGCAGTGAATCTTTGACACATATCCAGTTCAGTCTGAAATAATAAGGAAGACAGCTCTTCTGGGGCCATTACACAGAGTACTTCCAATATTCCTCTCTCTTTCAAATGCTATGACACATGGCACAACTTATCCTACAATGTCCTTAATTATAAGTACATGAATTAGATAAGATTTTTGGGCCTGGTACACTCACCCCATGCCTGCCTCCACATGAACTCCAGATTGCGGGTGGAGGCAAAATGTTTTTTAATGGAGTAGTGGACCCTCTGGATGAGCATGCTGGTCAGGTTGGCCCTCTTAAGCAAATAGGCCATGGTGGCACTGTGACCAAAGGGGTCTACCGCCCACCCACTGCGAGGAGTTATACCTGTGACAACACGCAGGATACAAGTATTTCAGATACGCGCTTGGATGGAGACAGAAACACATTTTCAGGAAATCAGTCTCCACAGTTGGATGCACTGGAAGCACCACAAATCATTTTATCACCCACTGAGCAAGATGTTACATCTGCTGCATGTAGGATGACAAGCCTCAATTTCATTATCAAGCACCATGAGGAGCGGTGTAATATAAAATGGTGTGATCACAAAGGTCGTAAAACTTCCCAGACAGAGCAAAGCCTCAAATGCTTCAGCATCAGCCCTCTGAATTTAAATGAAATGCGTTGAAATTTTTTTTTTTTTTTTTTTTTTTTTTTTAAAATCAAGCATATACCTAGATTTCTCTCCAACCACTGATGCCCTTCAATGAGTTGGTCGATCATTGCAAAGTAATGAACGTTGGCTTCATCTGTCATCACCCACCCTCCTGTGGCAATCTCTAGCTGTCCTCCAAGGATTAGCCTGATGAAAAGAAAAGATTAAGAGAACAAGGTGAGGATAATCCAGCCCTAAAGAGAGAGTCACATTAACCAGATAACAAGCTACAGTATATTTTGAGTTTCCACAACCAGACAGAATATACCACTCACTCTGTAAAATACTCTACTTGGGGCAGTATCATCACAGGTTTTTTTGGCGGGGGGAGGGGGGGTTGGCCTAACTGTACACAACTGTTCACAAAGCTGAGACTCACTTGCGCATGGCCTCCTGTTTATGTATGTCTGCAGTTTCCCACCACTTGGAGAAGAATGAAATCTCAGACCAAATGAACTTCCTGCGCGGATCCTCAGCCAGCTTCACAACCATGTTGTTCAAAATATGTTGCGTCTGGTCTGTGAAATACTTGTCAAAGGTTTTTACCCACCCTAAAAACACAGGAGCACAAAAGTTAAATCATCTCTGAAAACAATGCACTTCTATGCGTGGCTGGAAAACAAGCTTATTTTACTCCAGCAAAGCTGATTCCACTCAGAAAGTTGTTTTCTGGAATGGTTTATAGAAAACGTGATTAAAAACCACCTTCTTTGCACTTTAAATGCTCAATGGTGCATCGTACTGCAACAATATACAAAATGTCAAACATTCATCTTTGGTGTCCATGTACAATTTTTCTGAAATTAAAAAAAAAAAAAAAAAAAAAAGTGTATGTAAATCCTAAACTAGATAAACCCTACTCCCATTTTTAAATTGGCAACATCTGCAGATATCCATAGCCTGTCAACCTTTAAATAACTGTCAAGTTAGGAAATGCATAAATGCATATTGCAGCCTGGTAAACAAATTTAATGGACTTGTCAGTCTAAAAGAAAATCTGTCTCATTGTAACTACAAGTGTTGCAGTGCAGATATCTTCCTGATCCCATTATTAGTGGCCAATCAGTCTATCACACCAGCATTTTACTGATAATGACAACGGATCAAAATATTTTAAATCACTGACAGATCTGTTACTACACTCCACTGAGGGAAGTAAATAATCAGACTTCCTACAAAAAAAAAAAAAAAAAAAAAAAAAAAACTTTTAGTTTAACTTCTTTTAACAATCTTCTCTTTGTACTTAAAGCTGTGCCTCCAGAAACACTCACATTAAACTATTAAAGCCCCATTTAAACATGCTGAACTTTTAAAAAGGCTCTCACAGCTCACCTGGATCATTGTGAGAGTGAGGAACTACAAATACTTGTAGTGGTTCATCATCCCACTCATTAGGTTCATAAGTTATGTCAAAACCCTGTTTCCATACGCCACCGTCAGGGTTGTCAAACTCGAGCAGGGAGTACACATCCATCATCTAAAATGTAACATTTGCTTATTAGTATGAGATCAAAAAAAAAACAACATACATACATACAATAGCATCTACATGTAGATAAAACAACATAGATGTTTTGAACTGCAGCTACTTCACCTGAACATCTGCTTGACCGTGGCTGACAACACTGAAATGGCAATCCTGGGGCTTGACAGCGAGAAAGGTGGGACGACCGTCGAAGGGTAGAACCCAGGAGCCATTGGCACTTCTGAACGGCAGGTGGCCGCTGGGAGACACAGCTCCTGTGTCTGTGAGCTCCATCACAGAGTCTTTTATGTGGCTAATGATTTGATGGTTTTCCTCCAGAAGCTGCTCCAGCTGCTCTATCCGGTTCTGCAGGACTGAGATTTGGCTCTAACAGACAAAAATAATTATTAAAAAAAATAATAAAAAAATACACGGCTGCAAGCTTTCAATCCAACTACTGTTCTCTTCTTTTAGAACCTCCATATGTTTATTGTAAAGCTACAAATATCTAACAAAAGGTAAAATATGCCAATGTATTCAAACATACAGTCCATCAGTCTATCACGTGATAGGGATCTAATACGTCTTTTTGTATGTATACTGCAGAAACATATTATTTTCTTACAGAATCAAACTAAAAAGGTAGATCACACACAAAAAAACAAAGTACTGTAAAAAAAAAAAAAAAAGACTTTTTAATCACAACAAGAGGAGTTATTCTTACCCGTGGAAAGTTCCCTCCATTCTGCCGCCTCGCAGGGTCATGTTGAACTCGATCCAACATCAGATACAGTGAAAAGACAGCCACACAAAATATGGCCCCTCCACACACTGTCACCTGTTTCCTTAGCTTCATCCTCCCTCCTCTTAAACCTTTCTTCTTTTCAGGATTTTTTTTTTTTTTTTTTTTTTTTTAACAAGCTTGTCTGGAGAGAGTTTGTTATTAGCACAAAAAAAGGAAAAAAAAAACTAGAGTGAAATTTTTCACAGTGCAAAAATAAATGATGTAAAGTTAGCAATTATGCCAGTGTGAAATCTCTAGTCCCACTCCTGTGTTGCTTGCAGCCTCCACACACCATAATGGAGACCACAGTTAGTGGGGTTGCAGTGAAGAAAATCAGTAATCACTGGCACGAAGTCCGTCAGCTCTGGCCAAACCACATCCACTGGTGGTCTCCTTCAAAGTGGCCCTTGTGTTCCACACAGAAGGGCTCAAATAGGGAGACTTAGTGTCTCTGCAGCATGATGTGTGTGGGTGCGAGCCTGCTCTCCTGGTCTGATCCCCCACTCCCAAAGCAAAGTTTAATCCTCCAGCACAGACAGTCAGTGCCCTTTTGCTCAGCTGGCCTCCTGTGTCATAACGGTCTGCATACTGGGCAGTAGCAGTGCAAAGGAGCAGGCTGAGAAAGAGACCGATTCCACTCAGAGCAGCATCAGCCTCAACTCTGTCCAAAGCCGCTCCAGGAATTAAAATGAGACAAATGTCATTCTTTTCTCAGTGGCATAGCGGTTGAACTTTTACTGCAGAAGCATGTTTGGTGCGTTTGTCCTCAAACTCGTGGCCTGCTGTAAAAATCACATGGGGTCCTCTTCAGCTGCTGGGAGAAATGTTAGATAAATTTAACAAACACATATTCAGCCTGCCGTTTCAACACTTAGGATTTCAGCGACTAAATCTGAGAGCAGTGCCCTGTGCTGCTTCTAACAGGTGTTGTTATTTTCCTCGGAGTGTAAATCCACAATCATAATCCGCTCACTTCCCAAGCCGAGACCATCTTAGGATTTCCACAGAGAGCCTTAACAACTTGGCATTTATAGTTGCAAAGACTGCCTGGAAGAAGAAGAAAAAAAAACCCACCGTCGATGTCAGCTAAAGGGATATTTTTTATGTCTTAGACCATCGAGGGCCAGAAAACATCCAACACGAAAGGCTTTCACGACGATGCAGATGACAGAGCCATCAAACGACGCCAGTCCTGAGTTCATGTCAGTGTGGCAATGTGGAGCTTATCCCAAGATGCTCACAAGACTAGATATCCACCAGAGGAAAACAGACCAAACTGAGTCCTGTATATCGCGTTGCTCTGCCGGGTATTATTCGGGTTAGTGACCGAGTGGTTAACACTATGTTAATGTTTAACTTCGCGGGGATTTCAGTAACTACTGCGCTGGTAGCCGAGCTGCTTCAAACCCGATCCACATCAAATATGCGCATCTATTATGTACTGACTTTGTCCCGTTTCCGCTCAAACACGCTCGCTAATGACACCAACTCTATCGCCCACGGACGTCAACGTAACCCGTCCGAGTCGCGTCCAAACCTTAAATGGGACACATATGCGGCTAAACAAGCTAGCGCTAGCGACCCGTACTGGGTTTGGACCGCAAAGTTACTGCGAGTCGAACTGGGTTCCGGAGTCAGGCGGCATTTGCGTGACAACGGAAAACGACGACGCTGTCAGGCGGAACAGCTGTGCTGCCGCTCCGCGATAGATGTGCGAGACGAGCCGGACGACCGAGCCGGACTCGGCGGCATTAAGGCGATACGCGGAGGAGGAGGACGATTACGGGCAAAACAACTCACTTTCCACGTAAACATCGGCCAGAATTCACATACCACCTCCTGCCTGAGCACCTGCGAACGAGTGGGGTTTTTTAAAAAAAATTACGTTACCCATTAAAAGCCAGTTTCCCAGAAGAGCGCGGAGCCGGGCGGGCTTCGTCCCGTTAGCGCCGATGACAGCTCGATCAACTAGCATTCTTAGCTTAGCGCTTAGCATCGCCGAGCTGCTGCAAAGCCTTGTGGGAAGAAACGAAAGGCGACAGATCCGCGGCTTTGAACCGATACTGCGCGTGCGTGTGAACGGCGCGCTTGGGTTGAAGGGTTCGTCAATTGTCGTGTCCTTTCGTGCCGTGACGAAGGCGCTGTCTCAGTAAACACGTATACTAAGGACAAATCCGTATATTTCAAAGTGTTCTCATGCAAAGACTATAGTAATCATTACATTTAGTTCAAACACTTATAATGATTAACCCTTACTCCAAAAACCGTTCTCACAATATAATAAATAAATGATAAATACGTAAAACTGTCACATGAAGTGGTACAGTGGTTGGGTCATTGCAAATAACCCGTACAATTACTTAATGTTATGAATAAAGCCCAAAGTTCAGCATTTTGGCACCATTCTGTCACCTGCCAAATTTTTTCAAAGTTGATTCAGTCAGGCAGAAAACTGTTTCCAAATTAGTTAGAAAAGAGACTTGACAGGTGAATCCAGGTGTCGTGTGCTAAGTGGATTGTGGCAATTTTGAGCATATTGTTGTAATGTTTGAGATAACTTGCTAAAAAACTGCTTAAAATGTTAAGATAACTAAATATAAACATGCTCAGCTGGGTCGATGGTACATAATGTACCAGTCAATGGAACAAAAGGTTCACTATTTTGTCCCTTATACTGAGTGCTTGCAACAAATGCAGGTATTTAAAAATTGATCACAGAGTGTGCTTTTATTGGGCTTTTGCAGAGGCATTACTGTGACTTTTCTATCTGAGTTATTTATCTCCAGACACAAAGTCTGAGAACAAAATTCAAGACCTCCCTCCCTGCTCACAAACAGAGTGCAGGTAAAAGCACTTGAAAAGCTTTAAATGGTGAGTCCCAGTGTTGGCCCATTCAGTAATCTTTTGTGTTTATTAGAACAGGAGATGAGCTGACGCTTAAATAATTAATCAGTCGGGACATGCTGACATGACCAGATGGAGTTAATTTATTTTTAATCTGGTCCAAAGAGACAGCTTACTTTTAATGGGATCTACAAAAGCGATGAAAATATTTAAACAGCAATGATTAAGGTGTGTGACAGTGTTATTAGGTTTGGCTGTTGAGAGTGTACCAGTGATGACAGCATAATCCCTCACACAACACACTGGTGATATGGAACAAATGTTTGCACAGCTGCTTTTGATTTTGAATTCAGGCTGGAAGTCCTCTGTTGTGTCCCTGGCGGTATCAGAGCCTCGTGGATCTCCTGCAGTTATCTGTTATGTGTCAGGTTTCACAAAAAGCCCTGCCCTGGGAGACAAGCACCAACTGTCCAGGCTGGATATTATTTTCAATTAACAAAGCTGCCATGGTAATGTGAGAGTCTAAACAGGTGTGGGATCTACCTGGCCTCCGGGGCAACAGAGTCAAGAATAAGAGTGTCTAACTGAGGGTTTTTCAAGGGGACTGCTACAAGAAGTGGCATATAACCCAACTTCAGTGGCTCTACTCTTCTGTGTTACATAGTAATAGCACAGGTAGTTATAGATAGATAGATCCATCCATTCTCTCATTCATTTTATACATGCTTCAGTCCTATTCAAAGGTCTGATTCAGCTCATCCTAGTGGTGTGTCCTTTATAAAGCCTCCCACAAAAAACTTACTCCAGCTGACTGATATGTATCTTAAAATAACTGTCTTTGTCTGTACAAACTGTAGAAAGCCAAAGGAGGGATATGTAACCAAATAAAGAAAAGATGGAGAGCGTTGATTTTGCTGCTTTATTCCTTTTATGGTCATATCTCGTGGGAGGGGAGAGGCGTGGCTAACGCGTCGGCGTCACCGACGTGCGGCGGATAACCGGAAAAGTGGCAAAATGTAACCAACATGCCTGATGAAAGTCGCGTGAAAATAAAGATATTAAACTGAAACCCCGTCGTACTAAGCTACGCCGAACTGCATCCTACACATTGAAGATGGACGAGAGTGAGAAAGAAAAGGTGAGCAAACAACCGTCGGCCGACTTGAAGCATTTCCTAGAAGCTCTTCTGCGATCCCCGAAGTCCGTTGCTCACGTTTTCTCCCGAATTCAGGATCCTTTGGCCCTAAAAGAGAAGGGGAACGCCTGCTTCAAAGCAGGCGACATGCAGGCTGCCGTGTGCTGCTACACCAGAGCCCTGAAGCTGGCGGGCAGCCCGGCGGGCAACGCGGTTTTGCACCGCAACCGCTGCGCCTGCTACCTGAAGCTGGAGGACTACGGCAAAGCCGAGGCCGATGCGTCCAAAGGTCGGGCCACCGTCTCTATGCTGCATTATTCACGAGGGCACGTAACAAGATACAACTTACAACAACGATCACACACGTGTAACCTAATTTTGCATTGCAGAGACCCCGGTTCAGTTACCTGCTGCACAGGCTGCGCGTCCACGACGTTTTACTGTCACTTGCACATGCACAGTACATCACGTACATCATGCAAACTAGTTCCGCGAATTTGGTTGGTTGATCGGGTTATTTCTTGAACTAAACATCATTTTAAGTAGAATGGGAAGTGTGTTACTAGTTGATTGTGAAACAACACTTTGGATTCATTTGCTGTCTGTGCTCACACTGAAAAAACTCCACAATATGTAATTATTAAGCATAAAAAAGTAGTTCTGAATAATTAATATTTAATGAAATGACTAATGAAAAACAAACTATTGACTCTTGTATCTCAAGTGTTTATTAGTCTACGTGTGTCGATCTGGGATGGTTATAAACATCAGTGAGTGTTTGGATGCAAGCCTTGATCTTCATGATGAGGAGTAACCACAATACACTGATGCAGTGATCCCAATGCAGTTCTTCTTTAAAGTAGAACAGTAGACTTTATTAAAACTTTTCTCAGGTTACCACTGAGTTATGGTTCAGTTACTGGCGCATGTTGTTTAGTGTACATATACACAAGTAACTCTGATACTCCACAGAAATGACCCATCAGCATGAGGCGTGTGTAGCTGTCTCTCAAATATGTGCGCGTTTCCATTAAACACTTTTTTTTTTTGTTTTTTTTCAGCACTTGAAATCGACCCTGGTGATGTGAAAGCCAGGTTTCGGAGAGCCCAGGCTTCTGAGAAGCTTGGTAGGCTTGACCAGGCTTTTCTGGATGCTCAGAGGTGCGCTCAGTTGGAGCCCAAAAACAAAGCTTTCCAGGATCTGCTCAGACAGTTGGGAGCACAGATTCAGCAAAAGGTAAAGTGGCATTGATTAAGCCAGTTTTTTTTCTTCTCTTATTTGGAGGAAATATTTACTGATCAAAGTTTTTTTTGTTTTTGTTTTTTTTAACCCTTTAGTCACTACAACTAAACTCCACAGATGCGCGTGTGCAGCAAATGTTCTCCCTCCTCTTGGACCCTTCTTCCAACGAGTCTGATCGACAAAAGGTTGGCATGTTTCCTATGTCCAAATAAATATAACTCATTCTTTTTAAAATATATTTAGATCTTCTTCTTGCATTTCCAAAAGGAAAAACATAAATGTTATGGGGAAAAATGATCAAAATCATGAACCATTTTCAGGCAGCTCAGAATCTAGTGGTATTATCTCGGGAAGAGCCAGGAGCCGAGCAAATCTTCCGCAACGATGGAGTGAAGCTCATTCAGAAACTTCTTCAGTCAAAGCAGGAGGATGTCGTCCTTTCTGCCCTCAGGACATTAGTAGGCTTGTGCTCAGGACATCAGTCGAGAGTAAGTGTGACGACGCCCTCTAAAGTTAGACACTGTGTCATCTTTAAAGTGGTGTTTTCATTACTGTCAACAGTGATAAAGTGGGCAGTATATAGTAATGGTCGTAGTAATACCCATCTAACATATATTTGGTTCTTGTAGTTTTTATGCATTCATTCTTGCGTTTTAAGTTGAGTCTTGTTCACAGTTTTATTATCGGATAAAATGAATATATACAAAACATCATTCTAATAACACTTAAAATGAATGGGTTTGTAAATTTTTAATGCTGAGATGCGCTGTTTTATTGCCAGACTATGGCTATAGTGAATGAGCTGGGAATGGACCAACTGTGTGCAGTAATGGGGTCAGGAGCCTCCACTGTGTCTCTGGCCGCCTGCCACCTGCTGCAGGTGATGTTTGAGGCTCTGACTGAGGGCATGAAAAGGGAGATTAAAGGGAAAGATGAAGCCATACTTCCTGGTGAGTTTGGAGACATATGCTGTTTATATTTGAACTTCTTAACACGCAAGAAAGTTGAGCTACAAGATGCTTTTGTGTCTATCAGCTATCTGTTTTGTTGATTATTTCTATGAATTTTGCACAGAGCCTTCCAAGGAGCTACGTTCAATGCTACGCCATCTTTTGGAAATGATACCAGCATCTAATGTGTCAGGCCCGGGCAGAGACAGCGCCATTAACCTTCTGGTCAAACAAGTGCCTCGAAAGTCCATGAAAAACCCTGACAACTCGCTCACCTTGTGGGTGATAGACCAGGGTATGAAACACGTCGGCATGTTATCAAATACCCTTGTCTTGCCATTGCTTTGACTGGTGCAAAACAACGCCGGTACAAGTATCTCTTTTACGAGAAGGACATGTGCTTTTAAGCCTGTTTTAGACTTGCAGCCTCTG
Source organism: Xenentodon cancila (assembly GCA_014839995.1). Taxonomy (NCBI): domain Eukaryota; kingdom Metazoa; phylum Chordata; class Actinopteri; order Beloniformes; family Belonidae; genus Xenentodon; species Xenentodon cancila. The sequence continues at coordinate 17,301,477 of CM026199.1, forward strand.
GTACCACTGTAGTCGGATTAATGAGTACTGGGTTCATCCGACAGGGCTGAAGAAAATCCTGCAGGTGGCCGGGACCGTTCCTGAGCTCTCACAGGGACCGACTCTTACTGACAACACTCACATGAGCTGCTCCGTGTTGCTTAGCAAACTCTACGATGACCTGAAGAGTGACAAAGAGAGGGAAAACTTTAACAAACTATGTGAAGAATATGTTCAGTGAGTTGACCACCAGCATTTTCTTCTCTTTCTAGAAGTGTTAAAATAAAAGGAATTATCAGCAGCTCCTAAAGTAAAAATCTGTTGCATAAATAAATCTGATATCTTTTTTTTCTGCATAGACAACACTTCAGCCAGCATGGCTTAGATGCCAAGTTGCATGCCATCCAGACAGTGTCGGTGCTCCTTCAAGGGCCAAGCGACGTGGGTAACAGAACTCTGGAAATGCCGGGAATGATGGATGCAGTGATTTCTCTCTGCGCCTCCGAAGATGTAACTCACCAGCAGGTTGCAGTGGAGGCGCTTATACATGCTGCAGGCAATGCCAAGAGAGCCTCCTTCATCACGGCCAACGGTGTCGGTCTTCTGAAGGACCTCTACAAGAAGAGCGAGAATGACAGGATACGTGTGAGAGCCCTTGTGGTATGTTTCTCAAGTAGCTGGAGAAAATTACAACTTTAAATAAAGTCTGAGAAAAGTAGACATTTAATTTCATTCTGAGTTTGTCACGTGACAGAATGATTAACTGTTAAAATTAAACCAGTCGTGAAAATGAGCAGTGCTCAAAAGGAGGATGTTTGTCGACAGATCTCATAGCAGCTTAAATGAGAGGTAAACTGAGTTCTTTTCAAAACGGAGCCAAAATGCTTGGATGTAAAATCAGACTCATCCTGCAGATATGAATTATTTGGTCATTTTACAGCTGTCAAATAAGCTTCCAACATTGTTAAACTTTTGAACTTACACTTAGACAGAGAGGCAAATCAAAATATGTTCAGTTTTGGTGTTTTAATTACCTTCCCTGTATTATGGACCCCTGATTTCAGAGCAGCCCTAAAAATCCTGAATAGAAAATGAAGTAAAATGCAACCGTATAACTCCATAATCCAGCCCAGCATAATTCTCAGTCTCTTGATGTCTTTTAATCAGCTGTTGTTTAACATATTTGCATGTAAATCCTTTTTATATCCTTTACTCTCAATCTACAGATGAAACTCGCAATTTCTTGTGTGCTATAATTGCAGGGTTTGTGCAAGCTCGGATCAGCAGGAGGTACAGATTTCAGCATGAAGCAGTTTGCAGAGGGATCTACACTCAAGCTTGCCAAGCAATGCAGAAAGTATGTGCCTTAAATTAAATCTGGAATATGTGAAGAGATATATTAGCCTATTTTTAAGCAATCTAACTAAAAAGAACAGTGAAAATTTGGTTTCATGACCTGAACATTTTAGCTAAGCCTGCTTCTCTCTTAGGTGGCTGTGTAATGAGTCTCTTCCCCCAAACTCCCGTCGCTGGTCCGTGGAAGGTCTCGCCTACCTCACCTTTGATGCTGATGTGAAGGAAGACCTGGTGGAAGACAAAAATGCTCTCTTGGCCATGTTTGAATTAGCAAAGGTTCAAATGTTCAGTGTGTGTGTGTGTGTGTGTGTGTGTGTGTGTGTGTGTGTGTGTGTGTGTGTGTGTGTGTGTGTGTGTGTGTGTGTGTGTGTGTGTGTGTGTGTGTGTGTGTGTGTGTGTCCTTCACCGGTCCTCTTCGACGGTCTAATCTAGCATGTTTTATTAATGATGCAGGCTCTGCATTGGTCTCTTGTGGTAGTCTAATTTTTTTTTCCTTCCGTTTTTTTTAATGCAGTCTGAAGACAAGACTGTACTCTTCGCTTTGGGCTCTACGTTAGTGAACTGCACAAACAGCTATGATGTGGAGAAACCCGATCCTCAAATGGTGGAGCTGGCCAAGTATGCAAAGCAGCATGTGCCTGAGGAGCATCCAAAGGTACCTTTTGAGATGCATATATATATATATATATATATATATATATATATATATATATATATATATATATACAATTTCTTTTAAAAAAAAGTAAATACTTGCCTCTTTTTATGTCAGGATGGACCTTCTTATGTGGAGAAAAGGCTGGTTAAGCTCCTGGAAGCTGGTGTGGTGTCTGCTTTGGTGTGTATGGTCAAACAGGAGAGTCCTGCACTTACTGAGGCTTGTAAGGAATGTATTGCCAGGTAAGATAAAATAAAAGGGGTGTTTTGCACAGCATATTCTCCCTTTGGCTTTCTACTTAATACACTTTGTCATTGCAGAGTTTTTTTGGCTGTGGTGGAGCGCCAGGAAGACAGAGGCACAGTTGTGGCACAGGGTGGTGGAAAGGTAAAAAAACCTTTTCCTGTACACTTTTCCTTGTTTTAGGACTATTAATAAATTATGTTTTGTATTTCACATCTGCAGGCTCTGATCCCGCTTGCAACTGACAACACAGATTTAGGAAAAGTCAAAGCTGCACAAGCATTGGCAAAAATAGCCATCACATCTAACCCAGAGATTGCATTTCCAGGAGAGAGGGTAAAAATGCAGGCAGCAATACAAAGCATTTTAGTCATAAAATGAATTTGAAACTTTTTTCCAACCTTGTTTTACCTTTCCTACTATTTTGTTGGCAGATCTATGAGGTGGTGCGCCCGCTTGTGAACCTTTTAAGACTTGAGTGCACCTTGCTGCAAAATTTTGAGGCACTCATGGCTCTCACCAACCTCGCCGGCATCAGCGAAAGACTCAGGTTGGCCACTAGGGGGAAGCTTTTCCCAAGAAAGACACCTACACAAGTCGTTTGTTGTTTTGTTTTGTTGGTTTAAAGATTTAGAGTTTTTAAATACTTAATTTTAAAATTTCAAGCTCAATTAAAATGTTTTTACAATACTGTCAACATATTATAAATAAAGAATTTTTACATTTTTTAGGGCAGTCACAAATGAATAGTCCTCAACAGAACTAAATTATTTTATTAATTAAAATAATACCCTACACTCTAGTCCCAGATTCTTTAAAGCAAATACAAGCCTTGAAGCATAATTTCAAATAACAATTGGAAAGTTGTATGATTGTATAAGACATGCCTGCTGTTGATGCTGATGCTGCTGATCCCCCTCCTCCTGTTTTACAATTAGTTTTGTTTAAATTGTTTTGCTTTTAAATCTGATATTTGATATTTGAAATTTTTTTAATTTAAAAAGCATTTTTCTTCCTCAGACAAAAAATAATCAAAGAAAAAGCAGTACCAAAGATTGAAGGCTACATGTTTGAGGAACATGACCTGGTCAGAGCTTCTGCCACAGAGTGCATGTGTAATTTAGTTTTAAGTAAAGAGGTAAGTCACATATTATTAACCGAAGAATCTGTAGTACATGTTTGAAGAAACACTGAATTAACATCAGTGTGTCCTCAGGTGCAGGAGCTGTACTTGGCCACAGGAAATGATCGTCTGAAGCTGCTTGTGCTTTACAGCGGTGAAGAGGATGAGAGACTCCGGAAAGCTGCAGCAGGAACTTTGGCCATGCTGACAGCTGAACAGCCTGAGCTCTGCTCCCGCATCCCTGGAACTGTAAGAAAAACCCCTTCAGTTCTTCATTTACATCATTAACATATTTTTTACCTCACATTACCTTTGTTTGCCTTTTTTCTTAGACAACCCACTGGCTTGAGATAGTGCAGGCTCTGCTGCTAAGTGAAATTTCTGACCTACGTCATCGTGGAGTGGTAGTCGTTCTGAACATGATGCAGGCAGAGAAAAGCTTGGCTGAGGCGCTCATGGAGAGTGAAGCCTTGGAGATTCTCTCCGTCCTTGCAAAAGGGGGGGAGGGCACGCCAGAGCCCATTTCCAAAGTTGCACAAAACTGCCTTGACAAAGCCGTGGACTATGGCATCATCAGAAGCAGGGAAGGGAAAGAAATGGGCAAAGGGACTGAGCCCTGACACCACCAATGCACTCTGTGGATGCGTCTACAGGCAGTTTTAGCTACTCAGAGAGTTAGTTTGAAGAGTTAAGTCGCTTAATAGGTTTCTGAATTTCTCATGTGTCCTAAAAAGTTAGACCCATCGAGTAATTGACTGAAATGAGATATCAAATGAAAACCAGGACACACGCAGGTATTTTGTGAGCTCAAATGTGAGCTTTGAAGTACAAATTCCACTTTTGGACCAATAAGGCTCTTTTAAATTTAGTTTCTTTTGATAAAGATGGGCCTTATCTTATTTCCCAAATATATTGTTTTGTTGTTATCCCACAGATATATTGTTTTTAATTTAACTTTAACACACTACTTAACTTGTTTTACCATTTAAGACATAAACGTTATTGTGTGCTTTTGGTTTTAAGGTTTCTCTTTTTTTCCATTATATTGTCACTTCACCACATTCCTGGTATGATATAGGTGCACATTTGTTTTTTTTGTTTGTTTTTTTTTTGCACCTGAACTCGGCACAGACAAAGTGAATAAAAACAATATGAAATAAAACTGCGGTACGTGGGTTTGACCCTTTTCGTTTGTCAGATCCGTCAGGTTCACTCATTGGCCACCGGGCCGTTGACGTGGACAGCGCATGCGCAGCATTTACCACTCGCGTTATTAGCACACACGTTGCAGGAGTCTTTCTGCGACAAAACCAAAAAGGAAAACTGGTACAATTTGATTAAATGCACTGGTTTGGTTTTGGGTTTAACGCTTTTGGACAAATACGTGTCCAAGAGGGATTAGTCGAAGAAGGAAATGTTGACGCTGTTAAAGAAGTCAAAGTGAGTAAACCAACTGAGCTAAGCGGTGACGTAGACGGAAGCGGCTGCTGCAGTAAACGTTGTCGAATCAGAGCAAGCTGGAGTCGGACCGCGCGTTTGCATGTCGATGGTGAGGAAAACTCTTGAGTAAGACCCCGAGAAGTACACATTATTTATCCACAATGTAACGTTATGCCCCGCTGTCCGACAGGAGACAGCCGCGTGAGTCTGGCGGGCTTCGGCGCCTCCATCTCCACTGAGTCTTGTGGGGCTTTTATGGTGGAAAGCAGCGGATGCACGGACGCCTTCATCAGTGAATCGCACCTGACACTCGCTTTCCCAGACAGGATTGAATCCTGGGATCTGGAGAGGAAGGATGAGGCTCCATCATGGAGCATGGAGATAACCTCTCAGACAGGCACCTCTGGTAATAAGTAACTTTAACATCTGCTACGTTTAGATACATCAGAAATATTACATCTCAGTATTTTTTTTTTCTTTTTTCCTGCAGCTGTGAATTTGCCGTTGGTTCCTGGAGGTTATATAGCCTTAAAACCTCCTTTATTCCGCTCGTTGTCACCTCAGCTACAAGCCAAGAGCCTTGCACTGGGTGGAGAACATGCCGTCCTTCTTACTGCCACTGGGGCTGTCTACACCTGGGGTCAGGGCAGGTAAAGCCATTACTGACGTAACAGAAACGGGAGCATTAACGCCTTTTATGCATCTTTGTGTATTTGGTGACACATGCTTATTGTACAGCCATGGTCAGTTAGGGCATGGAGGACTTATCGCTGAGAAGGAACCCAGGACCGTGGAGGCTCTCTGGGGGATGCCCATGAGCTCTGTGGCTGCAGGAGGCTGGCACACCATCTGCATCAGTGGTAAGTATGAAATAAAGATGTGATACAAAAGGTTACATCATAAACCTGATACTGCAGTGGCTTTCCTTCTCAGATGCTGGTGACCTGTATGTGTGGGGCTGGAATGAGAGCGGCCAGCTTGGACTTCCTTCACGAGGTCTAAGAAAAGCTCCACAACAAAAAAGCTATCAGCAAGGTTTGTAATGGTAAAATGCAAGGTTTTGATATAAACGGACACTTTCATGATACGTAAGAATGACTTAATGTGTCCACCATGCTCCAAATACTATTGGGGTATAAAAATGCAGATGAATCATCCCCCAATAGTATAAAATTGTCTTCTGTATGTTGCCTGTTTCTGTGCTTTTTCAAAGCACTTGTTGACGGTATCTTCTCTACTTAACAGGAGAATTGTACTCTGATGCCAGCACATCTATTTGCAAGGAGCAACAAGAGGGAGAGAAAGTTGAAGAAGTGTTCATTTCAATCCAGGCATTCCCAGCTCTGCTAGATGTCAGTCCATCCTGTGAAATTAGGGCGGTCAGTTGTGGCTCACGCCACACAGCTGCAGTGACAAGTGAGCTTTACTTGGACAGCAATGATCTAACTACTGACCCTATTCAAAATAAAATCATGTGCCGTTTTAGGTGTTTACACAACTTTCTTTTAGAACATTGATTTTGTATTACAGTTTATACATTTTAAAATGAATGTCACATCCCTAAAGTCACTGGGCCTTACATCTGGCATTCCCTCCAGAATTTAATTCAACAAATACTAAACATTGGTTTGTCACTATTATGAGACCATACACCAATGTTTTTTTTTCCCCCTTAATTTTATAAAATCTTTCAGTTTCTTAGTTTTTTTTTGTGCTACATTTTCTAATAGATGGTGTTAAAGTTCCATAACTTCCATATGATCAGACTATTTGGTCTCACAAGATGCCTTTAACACTTTTTAACAGGTCAGTGTATTTTGATTAGGTGTTGGCATCCCTATATTTTACATCCGTGGTGTACCTATGAGCAGAATACTCCACACCTTATAATTGTTTAGTTCTAAGTTGTTTTTATTAATGTTGTTTTTATCAAGTTAATATTGGAGTTCTGTTGTCTGTGAACATGCTTTTTTTTTTTTTTTTTTTTGCAAAAAATTTCCAGTCTTATTTATATGTCATATATTATCATTTCAGCCACAGGTGACCTCTACACTTGGGGATGGGGTAAGTTTCATCTCAGACATTGAAGCTTTTAATGAAAAACGCACCCTAGAACTGCCAATTAAATAAAACCTAAGTGTAATGTATAATAAGTGTGATGACTTCAGTTCTTGTATTATCTTTCAAGGTGAATATGGCCAACTAGGACACCAAACGTTTGTCAGTTCGGATGAACCTCAGCGCGTGGAGTTTTTCAGGGAAAAGCAGATGCAGGTTGTTGATGTGGTGTGTGGGCCATGGAGCACTTTCACAGCAGTTCTTAAGGAAGACGTCCTTGGACTTAAAAATACCACAAATTCCCCCAAATGAACATCATCAACAGAAAACTTTGATCAGGGTATCAGGAACTACCAATTATGCCAACAAATACTTTGACAAAATATTTTGTATATTAAAAATTTTTGGAACGAACGCTTTGTGTAAATGTTTAATTATTAAACAGACGTTAAAAATTTGTAATAAATTCCATACACAATATATAAAACAGTTAAGGCAGTAAAATTCACACGTTAAGATAATTTAAGGCAACAATCAAAAAATGTTTTTCACTTAAAATGAAATGATTAAATGAGAAAGGTCGATCGATTTCCACAGCCCATTAGAGGTCTTCACAGCACGATCTTAAAAGAACTGCAGAGAAATTAAATATTAAGTGTTAGAATGAGAAAAATAGAGTTGAGTAAAATGTATGCGCATAGAAATAATAAATTCACCTGACAAAGTCTGGTGATCTTGAGATGACATGCTGAAATTCAGAGAGGTTCACAGTCCCATCCTTGTCAATGTCTGATTCCTCAAGTATCTTAATAACATACAGGAGAAACAAAACTCAGCCCCACCGATGCCTGAAGTTTCACCCACTATACCTCCCTTCACCTTCAAAGATAAAAAGCCACAATGAACTCACGTTGCTGATGAGCTGTTTCATTTCTTCGCTGGATAGCCTCGTCTCCTCGGTCTCACCAGTCAAGCGGTTAACCAGCTTCTCCAGATCACCACAGTCAAGGGTTCCATCATCATCGAAGTCTGAAAATGTCAAACTCATCAGTCTAGGGATGGGCGTCTTCACACAAACAATTATCCAACTCACACGTCATTAATGTATTTACCAAATATACGAAATGCATAGTGGGATTTGATTTCCAGGGTGGCCGAGTCGCTGAAGGCACTCAGAAGGTCTAAGAAGTCTTCAAAGGTGAGGCTTCCATCTTTCACATCAGATGTGGAGAATACATGGCAGATCCTGTCTTTGAAAGGGTTGGACTAGGACAGTACCAAGTACAAGGGTCAGTTCAGGCTGACGCGGCAACCGTTGGTAAGATCAGCAACTAGGAACACCAAAACACCATGTTTCTTCTGTTTTACTACTAAACCATGTTGTGATGTGTTGTCACCTTAAGTTCGGGCAGGGTAAGAATCCTTTCCATTGGAAGTCTGGCATTCTGGCGACTTTTCTCCTCTCTAGTGAGCAGTTCTGTGAATCGTTTGTGTGCCCTAAAGAGGTAGCAGCAAATTTATTACGAATCACAATACAAAGTGGTCGATTAAATGGCATATATGTGTATGACTTACAGGAGGATTTCTTGTTTGGTAAGGAAAGTCAGCTCCTAAAACCAGAAGTTGAAATTATTGTAACTACAACGGTGACTGGCTTTGTTTTCACGTTTTTTCAGAAAGCTGCCAGTGACGTTGTTTAACTTAAAAGAAGCAAGGTGACTACAAAAGTAAAAACAAACACGGGTTGTTTTGCAGGAGATGCTCCTAATTGTGTTGTTTTGCCTTGTTTAATGTAGTTGTTGCGGCTATTTTTTTTTCTTTTTTTTTTTTTTTTTGCGAGTGAAAAAAAACTGTTCCAAACTTTAGCGACTTGGTTTATATCCGTGAAACAGCAGTCAATATCGACTGTGATCGCTTACTTGATATTCCGATAGCATATCCTTTCCAAGTTGACTCGCCGTAGTTCCCATCTCGAACTTTTGGAATCGAAATTACGCTCCTGTTTTTCTAAACATTTAACAAATTACAATCCACCCAAGGCTTCTCCGCTTACTGACTTCCGGTTTCTCGGCGCGCGCGTTCCCGCAGCGTTCACGCTCCCCTTACCATAGCAGCGTAACAGTTTCCATCGTGACGTAGTTCAGTGAAAAGCTGCTACTGTAACCTGTGTTTTTATATCTTTTGCTTAAACTCAAACAAAAACTGCTGTGGTTTTAAATGCCGACTCCATTATAATAGTCCAACTTTTCTATGGTTTATTATCATTTTGGCAGTCAACCTGCGTTTTTGAATAAAGGATGGTCAAACTAATGCAGCAACTTTGCACTTTCTGTATAAACATTTTGATTTTGACATAGTTAATTTGTTCGTTTGAAATATTGTACTTTGCGCTGCACGAAAATATTCAAATATTTTTGAGTTAAGAGCAACATTTTATACAATAGATTCAAAGAAATCCAAAGCAATACGAAGAAAAAAGTTGTTGTTTTTTTCTGAAAAACAAAGTTTATTAAGGTCCAACTTAGGATACATTACTCCAAAAAAAACCCCCAAAAAACCCTAGTATATAATCATAAATATATTTGTTATAAACAATTATAGAAACAAAAAATAATCTTATTCTTAGAACTATTATTATTATTAGTAGTATTTCATGTATGTATTTCAGGAGTTTGCTATTAAATGCCCTAATTCATTTTAAACTTTTAAACATGCTTTGTTCATTTCCTTTTCCATACTTGTTTCCATTGATCTGAGATCTGAGATCTGTCCAAATGTTGAAGACAATAGGAGGCAAAGTGGATTCTGGCTCTTGTCTTCCTGAATGTTATCCATGGTTTTTACCTTGTTGTAAACCTTCTGTATTTACATGAATGAAGACTTGACAATGATTTGTCTACCTTCTCCAGAGTATTCTTAATGTCTGCTGATGATGTGGCAGGGTTTTCCAAGGACATGCTTCTTTGATCATTCACATTTCCTTGTCTTCTGTGTGTTTCCAGACTTCTTGATGTTGTTGAGCTCACCAGTGTTTTATCTTAAGAATGTGCCAAACTGTTGATTTGTCTACACATGTGTTTTGCTACTTTTCATAGAGGTATAAGTCTTTTTTTTTTTCTATCTAATAATGGCCTCCCTCACATTGGGATCTTCTTGGACTTAATATTAGTGGTTTCAGTGAAAAAGCAGCCAAATAACAACTTAACTCCTGATATCACTTATAGGTCTTTAGTGTAACACTTTTTTGAGTTTAGAAAGGAAAACATTTACTGTAATATCACAGCATATCTTGTTGCCATGTCAGCAGTTTTTCCTAATATTTGAAATATCAGTATGTGCAGCTTGGATTATTGTATCTGTACTATGGCAAAACAGGTGAAGTAAACATGTTTGTAGATTAAATAAAGACTTAATTGCTAATAAAATATTTAACAAAATTGCTGTTAATTACTGTTCATGATGCTTGATATTATCTTTTTATTCTTTTATTTTCATATGAATTGTCTTAATGTGCCATGAACAAAGTGATGATGAACATTTAATATTTTTTTATAAAAGAGGATGACCAAAGATGGGACATTTTTATCATTTTATCTGTATCTGGACCTTTTGAACATCGGTTAGTGTTTCTAAAAGAGCATTCAGTATTGATGTATCAATACCTTGTCTATGCAACTAATGACTCTACAAGTTATTTCATTTATTTTAGTTTTAAGGAAAAAAACATCACTTTTTTCTATTACTTTTTCTGGTACACAATACAATTAAAAAATCTCCAGATGAATATCTTTGAATTTTATTGTGATTTTAAAGAAAACAAGGCAGTCACTGCATTTTTGATGCTATACAAATCTTTCATTAATTATGCTTACTAGAATAAGCACTTATGTTTTCTGTAATAACTTGATTATAAAAGCTTTTTCTTTAGTTATCAAATAAATTTATCACAAATCATTCACCGATTGAGAAAATAGGTGTACAGTTGAACTTGATCCACAAATATTTAGATCTAGATTAACACGTCAAAGGAAAACAAAACAAAACAAAAAAAATATAAAGGCATATCAAATCAGAAATGAAAGAAGATCTTGTCAAAAAAATGAAATGATGGTTCTTGTAAGAAGGGCAAGGAAACAGCCTATGCTCCTTGGTTTGTCTCCCAGTCTGTTGTATCTGGAATAGGACAGTAAGAATGGTTTATAAATAACATGCAGAATTATGTGCAGGTGAGGTAAAATACAAATTATTTGTCTGATTATACTGGTGAAATTGTACCTGTCATTTTCGCCCCCTCTTTGGTCTCGGCTGGAACCCCAGTGCCATATTCATTTACACCAGTGATTCTAAAGAAGTAGATTCCTCCCTCTTCCAGGTCAGACACCTTATAGGACAACCGGCGGCATTTGTCTGTGAGCCTTGTCCACCCCTTTCTGCTGATGTCACGTATGTCAACAACATAGTGTTTCACAGGGGCTCCTCCCTCGTTCTCTGGGATGTCCCAGGTAACGGTGGCAGAGTTCTTGGTCACGTCTTTGACAGTTATGTAAGCCGGAGGACCAGGCGAATCTAAAACCCTCACATTTAGGGTTAAAGATGCAGATCCAGCAGCATTTTGCAGTTTAATTGTGTATTTTCCAGAATCATCACGTGTTGCTTGCTCCACTGTGATGGAGCTGACAGTGCTGCTGGTGGTGATAATTCCTCGGACTCTAAGGTCTACGTCTGCTTTCTCCCATGACACAGTGGGAGTGGGTTTGCCTTCAAAAGGCACAGTCAAAGTAAAGGAGCTATTATCTTTAACAAGCAGGGTCTTCCTCATCTCAGGGGAGATGTCAAACCTTGGCTTCTCCTCTCTCTCCACGGCGACTTCAGGATCAGTTTCAGGGCTGGGCTCACTGATACCAACCTTATTAATGGAGCTCACTCTAAAGACATACTCTGCCCCTGTTATGAGTCCAGTAACTGTGAACTCTGTCTTATCTGTGTTATGAACACCAACTACCCAGTCTCCTGCAGCTGATTTTTTTAATTCAACTTTGTAACCTGTAACTGGTGCTCCACCATCAAACAGCGGTTTGTTCCATGTCAGAGTGATGGAAGACCGGGTTGAATCATTTACAGATGGCTTTGCTGGAGGAGAAGGCAGAAATTTTGGATCCTCAGCCAGCGTGAGGGGGGATGGTGGACTAGGTTCACTTAGACCACCAGCATTTTCAGCTAAAACTCTGAATTCATACTCGAATCCCTTATGCAGGCCAGAGGCTTTGACTCGTAGGTCATAGACTGGTTTTTTATTGACCCTGACCCAACGGACACCCTGCTTCTCCCTTTTCTCTACAATGTAACCACTGATGCGACTACCACCATCAGAAGCAGGCCTCTTCCAGCAGATAGTCATGACCTCACTGGTAGCACTTGTAACCTCAACATCTGTTGGAGGAGATGGGGAGGTGTAGGGATCTAGCGCCTTGATTGGTTCACTTTCCAAAATCTCCCCCTCCCCATATTGGTTTACTGCCCTCACTCTAAAGAGGTATTCATTTCCTCTGACCAGCTTTGTTATCTTACAAGTAGTTGTCTGTATATCACCATACACAAGGATCCAGGCAACACGGCTTGTCTCACACTTCTCAACAATGTAGTGCATGATCTCAGAACCACCAGTCTCATGAGGAGCTCCCCAGGACAGGGTGCATTTTTCTGCTGACAGTCCAGACACTTCCAGAGGTCCACCAGGAGGCCCTGGCCTGTCCAACACCTTACAGGTGACAACCTTAGATATTGTACCACCTGTGTTCTGCAAAGTCAGAGTATACGGCCCAGAGTCTTTCCTAACACTCTCTCTGATAACAAGGGAAGTATATGCCTTTGTTGCAGTTATCTCAACCCTTCCCTTGGTGTCAATATTTCTTCCATTTTTTAACCAAAAAACAGTTGGGTTAGGGCGGCCTGAGATGGAAGTATCTATTTTAATGAGGTCTCCTGCTTTGACAACCAAAGTCTGTCTAAATTTGTCACCCATGCTAATCTTTGGCGGCTCCACATCATGCTGCACTGTAACCGGTCCAGTGGTTTCAGAGGGTGCACTAAAGAGCTCGGCTGCATTCTTTGCTACAACACGAAAGTCATACTGTTCGCCCTCTGTGAGGCCAGTCACTTCCAAGAAGGTGTCCAGTAAATTTGCGAAGTTGCACTTAAGCCAGCAGCTATCTGGTAGTTCTTTGCGCTCAACAATGTACCCAGTTATTTTAGCTCCGCCATCATATTCTGGTTTTACCCATGAGAGTGAAACTGAAGAATTCGTTATATTGGTGACTGTGAGGTTGCCCGGGGGGTCACACTGGTCCCTTGCTACTACAGGTTCAGATGGTTTGCTCCATGGTCCGACACCTGCCATATTCTCAGCACAGACCCGGAACTCATATATCAGACCCTCTTCAACGCTTGTAATCTTGTATTGGTTCTCTGTCACCGGGCTCCTGTTTAGTTTTGTCCACAAAATACTGCTTTGATCTTTGCTTTCAATATGATAACCAATAATAGGGCTCCCACCATCACCTTCTGGTATGTTCCAAGTAACGACCATTGCAGACTTTGAGGCCTGTATAACATAAACATTGGTTGGTGGAAAAGGTGGATTGAAAGGATACTGGGCAACAACGGTTTCGGTTTCGACAAACTGGCTCTTTCCATAACGATTCTCTGATGCAACACGAAACAGATATTCAGTGCCCTGTGTCAAACGGGAGATTTTGATGGATGATCTTGCAACTGTAGCCGACACAGTCTGCCATATTGTGCTGCTTGTATCTCTCTTCTCCACAACATAATTAGCAATTTCACACCCACCAGTGTAAAGTGGGGGTTGCCATGACAGAGAGACAAAGTCAGCACTCAAATCATCTACACTGAGGTCAGTTGGTGGTCCAGGTCTTTCAAAAACATTTACAAAGATTTCAGCCGATGCAGTTCCAACCAAGTTGGTCATGGTCACCTCATACACACCGACATCAGTCCTGGCTGCATCTTTGACAGTCAGTTGAGATATTGAGTCAAATGTCTGTACATTTACCCTGCTTGTCTCTTTCAGTAGTTTTCCCTCTTTTTTCCAAACTACCGTTGGTAGTGGCAGACCCTTGACTGGAACATCAATCTTCAAATCATTCCCTGCCTTCACACTGAACGTGTTGGACAGAAGATTTATGACAGGCTCAGAACTTGTGTCCCTAACTATAACAGGTGCCAACAAGGACTTTGGTTCACCCTTTCCCTTTTCATTGACAGCGCTCACTCTGAAGAAATACTCCTTTCCTTTAGTCAGTCCATCAATGGTCATCTCCAGCACCTTATTTTCTGAATATTTTGTCCATGTTTCATCACCCTTGGCTTGCATTTCTACAATGTAACATGAGATTTTGCTTCCTCCATCATGATCAGGCCTCTCCCAAGTAAGTTTTGCATTATTGGAAGTGACATTACAAAGTGTTATTTTACCTGGAGGGGGAGGAGGCTCAGAGACTTTGACAGCCTCCATGGTCTCTGCTGGCACTCCGGTCCCAAACTCATTTACAGCCAGGACACGGAAGTAATAGAAGGATCCTTCCTGTAGATTCTCAATCATATATGAAGTCCTCACACAGTTGCTACAGACACTTGTGAAGGCCTTCCTGGACTCTTCTCGCTTTTCTACAATGTAGTGTGAGATCTTTGATCCTCCATCAATAAGGGGCGAATCCCAGGAGATGGAAACAGAGTCCCTTTTTACATCTTTTACTTCTAAACTTGTTGGTGCACTGGGAGAATCCATCACTCTTACATTGATGAATGCTGATTTTGAGCCACTACAGTTCTCAGCAGTCAACACATACTTTCCACAATCATTTCTGTTAACATTCTCTATCAGTAAGACAGTATAAGAGCTTGTTACCTCAATTTGGGCACGCTCACTTATACTGCCACCTTCCTTTGACCAATTAACTATTGGGTCTGGCCTTCCCCTGATGGTGACAAAGAGACGTAGGGTTGAGCAGGCTTTAACATTAATGATCTTCCTTAAGGAACTGTCCAGCTCAATCTCAGGTGCCTCAACTTTCTCAGACGGTACCACAGATCCAGGCAGATCCACGTGTTCTCCAACTCCAGCTGCATTTATTGCACGTATACGAAAACTGTACTCCGCATTTTCAGTTAGTCTTTTGACGGTGAAGCTTGTGTCTTCTACACCTGTGCTAGGTGTGCATGCAATCCATTCATCTTGTGTGGCTCCTTTCATTTCAACTACAAATCCACTGATGGCTGCTCCACCATCATAGATGGGTTTTGACCAAGTCAGTGACACGGTACTACTGGAATAGTCTGTCACTTTGGGATTGGTGGGTGGACCAGGAGGGTAAGTAGCCTCACATACTTTTATATACTCACTCGGTTCACTGGGTGCTCCCACGCCAGCTGCATTTTCCGCAAGGACTCTAAACTGATAATAATGTCCCTTTGTGAGTCCTGTGCATCGGAATCGCAAATCACTCAGCCTTCGCTTGTTGCATTTGGTCCATCGGACTCCGTCTTTGTCACGTTTCTCCAGGATGTAGCCATCAATTTCTGAGCCCCCATCACTCTCAGGCCTTTCCCATGTTAGCAGTACAGAATCATCCGTCACAGCACCAGCTGTAGGAGTAGACGGCGGACCAGGTGTCGTAAAAGGATTTTGTGCAATGAAGGGCTCTGATTCAAGAAAGTCACCAACACCAAATTTATTCACTGCAGCAATTCTGAATATGTATTCTTTGCCAGGCACCAGTTTTGACACTTTGTAACTCATAGCTTCAACCTGAGAATCTACCCCTGTCCATGTAACACGGCTGGTCTCCCTTTTTTCAATAATAAAGTGGGTGACAGGGGCACCTCCATCATTTAGAGGTGGGTTCCAGTGAAGACTGCACTTCTCTGCACTCACAACTTTAACCTTCAGAGTTCCATCAGGAGGACCAGGCTTGTCTAATACTTTTACATTGACTGGAATAGATATATTTCCACCAATGTTGCTGAGGCTTAAGGTAAAGCGTCCCCCATCTACACGTGCACAGTCCCTAACAGTGAGGGTTGTATGGGTGAGGGTGTTTTTGAAGTCCATTCTTGGTGTAACTTTGTGAATCTCTTTTCCGTCTTTCGTCCATATTACTTCTGGAAGAGGTTTCCCAAAGTAATCGGCATCAATAATAAATGTCTCCCCAGCCTGAACAACAGTAGTACTCTTGTATTTAGGGTCAATGACAGCAGTGGGTGCTTCAATCACATCTTGAGCCAGGATGGTTACACCTTCAGAGGGTGTACTCCAAACACCAGCACCATTCTTCGCAGTTACCCTAAACTCATAACTTTGCCCACCTGTCAGTTCTGTGACTGTGAATAGATTCTCAATAACATTAGTGAAATTTGCCCTCATCCATCTGCCATCTGGGAGCTCCTTCTTTTCAACAACATACCCTGTAATACTACTTCCACCATCATACTTTGGTTTTTCCCACTGCAGTGTAATGGTCTCTCTGGTTACAACAACAGCTTCGGGTTTACCAGGAGGATCACAACGGTCTCTTGCCACGTAGCATTCAGATGTCTTACTGGACTGACTGAGTCCAGCAATATTTTCAGCAAAGACTCTGAATTCATACTCGATGCCTTCCTCCAAACCACTTGTTTTGAAGCGAGTATCAGTTATAACAAACTTGTTAAGTTTGGTCCATAAAATACTGTTCTTCTCTTTACGTTCAAGGTGATACCCGATGATGGGGCTGCCTCCGTCTTTGACTGGAGGCTCCCACTCAACCACCATGCTGTACTTTGTCACAGTAGACACCCAGGGGGTGCCAGGAGCAGCAGGTACACTGAATGGATATTGTGCCATTACAGTTGGAGAGGTGATTGCAGAACTTTTTCCATACCTATTTTCTGCAAGCACTCTGAATTGGTATTCACTTCCTGTCTTCAGCTTGTTAACTTTGATTGTGGTTCTCACCGTTGTTGCTGAAACAGTCTGCCACTCTGTACTTGTAGTTTCCCGTTTTTCAACTACGTAGTTGTCTAGCTGACAGCCTCCTGTATATTCGGGTGGCTCCCATGAGATGATGGCATAGTCAGAGCTGATCTCATCGATCCTCACAGCCCCTTTAGGTGGATCTGGCTTTTCAAGAACAACCACTGTGACTTCTCCAGTGAATTTTCCAGCACTGTTACTTGCTGTGACAGAGTACTGACCAGAGTGGTCCTTTGCAGCATGTCTGATATGAAGGACAGTTAAAGACGCTGAAGTTAAAACCTCTAGTCTTGATGTCTCTTTAACTGCCTGACCATCTCTTCTCCATTCAATCTTTGGTGTTGGGTGCCCAGCCACTGGGATCTCTACTTTCAGATCTTCGCTGTTCTTGACTGTGAATGTGCTAAAGGTTATCTGAAGTTCAGGCTTGACAGCATTTTGTTTTTTTGTCGCAGAGGCGGTCTGGACTTGGGGCTTGTTTCTTTCATTTTCTGCAGAAGAACCTGGGTTGGCGAAAGATAAGTATTAATTAATGTCTATCTTTTGAAAAAAGAAGTCACTGCAGAAAGACGATCTAAATGTCCAACACAATATTCATTTTGAAATATAGATAAATAATTTCACTGCCATTGTGAACAATGGTAGTCAGTTCTCACCCTGTGTTTTTGTAAAGTAAAGAGAACATTTGTAGAGAGAAAGGTAAACATTAACAAAGGGGGAAAAAAAGAATTAATATTTGTTATCATGTCAGGATCATAACATTTGTTATGGATTTAAAAATAAAATTTCAACACTGGTATAAATTGTATAACAATAGAATAGAATAGAATAGAATAGAATAGAATAGAATAGAATAGAATAGAATAGAATAGAATAGAATAAAAATGCTTTATTAATCCCATGTGGTGCAAAAGGCCAGGATGTAAACCTTTAAACTTGAAAAAATAGGTTAAAGATATGCAGACAAATTGCAAAGACAAATGTTGGTACAAATATATAATATATGTAACAAACTAGTCAAGTAGAAAAGTCTTATCCTGTTACACTTACAGGTATGATTAACACGTATATGATTTTATGTTTAAAAATATCGTAATATCATTTAAAATATCTAGCTACATTATTAGTGGGTGAGTGCCCAGGATACCTTGGACAAAAAGTCTGGAGGATGAAGAAGCAGCTGCTGTGAGCTCTGCATCAGAATCCTGTGTCATGTTTCTATTTTGAGCTCGAGGATTTGGTCCCGCTTCATCTCCCACCTACAAGAGAGAATGTTTAAAAGAAATAAGAGGGAGAAATATGTTCCCTTTCTGAAATCAAAGGCAAGCAAACACAAAATGTTTTCCCTTTTTTTCTTTCTTGTTTTTTGAAAGTAGAAAGTCCACATCAAACAGTGTAATACATAGCCTCTTTAATTACAGTGGTGATTGACAGTGGGAAACTTTTAAACATGTTTGGAGCCCATCTTGGTTGCTTAAGCGTGATTGTTGGTAACAGCAACACTTGACAGTGTTAAAAATAACTTGAGCTCCTCTAGAGCTGACTGCCATCTGCTTTGCCAAACACAGGAATGTATATTATTATCTTCCTCGCAACATTCAGATTAAATAGTTCACTTTAAGAAAATCACCTAAAGGAACAATCAACAAAATTAAGTAGTTACGAGAGTACCTGGAATTATTCTATACTATGCTACAACACCTGTGAAAACATCAAATGTCAAGTTACTAATGTCAAGAACAGATGTACTTACATTTTGATTTGTCTCCATCCTCTTTCTCACTTGAATTTGGGCTATTTATGAAAGACAAATATGCTCTCAAAATTCAGCTTTTTCGTGTAGGTCCGCAAGAAGCACAGAGGGAGATGAGTCTACGGGCGAGCCACTTGTAAGGAGACACTCACAGCCCACTGCCTGCTTTATCTACAACAGCATTGAACACCAAAATAAACAGGGACTTGGATTGGTCGGCTGCTCATTCTTTCAGAATTAATTTAGCCCATGTGGGTCAACTGTGAACAACTGGAAAGTTACTCAACAGTTAGATATTGTACTTCTTCTGTTACATGAAATTAAGGGATCACATTACTTTACAAGTCAGTTACCTTCTAATTATAGTTGAATATGTGTGTAGTCATGCCAGGGTGTATAAGTGAGTTGTCCAGTGAAAAGCAATCAAATACTATTGTTTATATGGTGTTTGAGGATAAGGTCAGAGTGGGACCAGGAGTTTCATGTCCAAGACCAGCTGACTTCTTTTTAACATGTAAGTCTGACTGTTCTGTAGTTTGGGATCATAGTTTTATTTGTATTTCTTTTTTTTTTTTTTTTTTTTTTTTTAGTAGAAGAATGTTTCACTACAGCTGAACTTATTTCGGTATTAATCAAACTGACTGCCCTGGACTAGTTTGCTATGAGTTCATCTTATAGGTAATAGTAATAGTGAGCTATAGTATTCCCTCATCTCTTTATACCACTTCTGTAAATATATTTATTTCTGCTGCAAAATTGAATATTTTAACATGGAGGTCGATGGAGATTGACTCACTTTTAGAGCCAACCCCAGTGGTCAGTCGGGGAACTGCAACTTTAATTATTTTCCGCGTTTAACCAAAAATGTGAACGTTGGCGGTTGTATTTTGCAAATATGTGTTTTATGCAATATGTAGTCCGAGTTAGGAATTGTATACAATTGTATAAACATTTATTCTGAAAAAATGAAAGCGGAAATACATCAACACCGACGACGCGGAAGTTGCCCTGCTCTTGTGCTCGGCTCGGCTCGGCTCGGCTCTGGTCGTTTACCGGCGCTGCTGGTACAACTACACGCTTCAGCCAGCGTTAATAACAAATATCGTTTTAAAGGCCGAGTTGGCTGTCGATTTTAAGGTGTTGACTTAACTCCGAAGTCAAAATACAGAGGTGAGCTCACTGAAAACATTAAAGCAACCAATGTCTGTGTCACTTATCAGTCGATGTGGTCAGTGTGAGTGTTTGGCAAGCTTGATTTCTGTTAAAAATGTTAACTCACTGTTTTTAAGCTCTGTCACTATTTATCTTTGTTCTTATTACCCGATTGCCTTCACTCTGTTCATGTCAAGTTGTCAGTGATTTGATTATAAATGAACATTTTAGTACAGATAAGTTGATGTTCGCTGGCTCCACATGAGCAGGTCTGTTGGTGCGGATTCAGCAGGAATAAATAACAGACTGGTCTCAATCTATCGCCTGTTGTCACGTCTCCCTGTTGTTCTGGTTTTCAGCAGATCCGGCCATGCCACACCTGTTTGCGTACAGCCGCAGGGACTTTGTCAAAGCTGTGTGTCGTAGCGGTGAAGACTGTCCTGCAGCGGCGCCGACAAAGTTCGATTCCACTCTCCGAGCTGGCTGGACTAACAGAATGGAGAGGGGGCTCTTCCGCTACCGTCTTGGCGATTTAGAAACTCGCATCCTACCGGGTCCAAATGGCTATGTGGCTCAGCTAAATATTCAGCGAGGGACGGAAAGAAGAAAGCCTGAGAAGATACTGAGCATTCAGCAGGAGTTTGATGCCGGGCAGTTCAACTTCAACAAAATAAATCCAGATGAAGTTATATTTGAGATGATGAAGGACGCATATGGAGACACAACTTTACGTGATGAGGGACAGATGTCTGAACCTTGCGGGGTGGTTGTATTGATCAATGTCAGCCCACTGGAGTTTGGACATTGCCTCTTTGTTCCAGATCCCTCGCGCTGTTTCCCACAGATCCTGACGAGGTCGGCAGTCCAGGTCGGCATTGAGTCTGTCCTCCTAAGCTCAGACCCTGGTTTTCGTGTGGGGTTCAACAGTCTTGGAGCGTTTGCATCTGTCAACCATTTACACCTTCATGGATATTACCTAGACCGTGAGCTGAAGATAGAGTCCATGCCGGTCAAGACTTTGATTCCTGAAAAAGGATTTTATCGTGTCCAGGACTTTCCTGGAGGATTCTTGTTTTATACAGAATCAGAAGATGTAGCCAAGGTGGCAAAAGCCATCTGTCACGTCACAGACTTTCTTGTGAAGGACAATATTGCTCACAACCTGTTCATGACCAGAGGTTGTCCACCATGCAGTTGCTTACAGAGCAAAAACGATAACAGTTTAAGAAATGGGGTACGTATTGCCATATGGCCTAGAACATCCTGCTTTGGTGCCAAAGAGGAATCTGCTTTCAACGTTGCACTTTGTGAACTGGCCGGGCATTTGCCATTCAAGAACAAAAAGGATTATGAGTGCACAACTGAGAGAGATGTCACTGACATAGTGCAGAAGTATCTTTTACCTGATGATGCATTTCACAGGTTGGAGGAGCAGCTCACTAATCACTTACTGACTTTGTGATGTGTGGAAAGAATTAAGCCATGATGAATCTTGTTCATAAGATTTCAACCAATGATATCGCAAGAAGTCAAACGTTTTAACACAGCTGGTTGTTCTAAATAAATGTACTGCAACTACATGGTGCTTTTCTAGTTTTGTTGACCGTACTTTTGCACTACGCACTACATTGTCGCACTGCAACAGTTTCTGTACTGTTCTCCTTTTTAAGTTTGTGCTTTTTCACCATCACATCCACAGTCACATACGAGTCAGAGTCTGCTGAATCTACATAAAGGTCTTTTGCAGTGAAATGGGTGTGTAGAGTGACCCATCTAACAGTCCTGCAGACAGTTGGCGATGGCCAAACGAAGTTTTATGAATCTTTGAACGCCTTTGCGCCGTTGTGTTGAAAATTGGTTCACTACACTTTTATTTACTGAAAGCGTGGGGGACACCTGCTGGGAAAGTGGTGGTCGTGCAGCCAAACAAAGGCGACTGATGCACCTTGCATGTGGACTGTTGGGAGTCTTGTTGAATGACTTAAATAAAGCTGATATCTAATTCCATTTTTTTTGCAGGCACAAACCCAGTGACTTAGCTGCCATCCAGTGTTGAGGTACACTCACATCAGACACCTCAATCCTTAACATATATATATTTTTAATACATCTGAAAAATGTAATAATGAAAGTCATTATTTTAATAAAATGCATGTACACAATGAATTATGAAAGATCTGGTTAGGTACAACAGATGTACACGCTGACTACGGGCAAAGTATTGTCAATAGACACAAATCGGAGGAAAGTTCCTTTAAGCAAGCCTAACAGCGTTGCTACAGTCAAGGAGAATCAACATAACACATCGTCTCTGAAGGACACATCATTTGCTAGAGTGACATCACCAAGGCAGCAGTGCAGAGCTGAGTTGTAAGACCTGTGAGGGTCGATACCTGCTCACTCATGTGAACGAGGCTCCTCAGCAGGGAGCACAATAAAAGTTCAGCTGCCGACATGTACCAGTTTATTTATCTTTACTCATTTTGTACTGCTTCCACAAGTTAACCTGTATGACCTTTTTTTTTTTTTCATTAACCTTCCACAATTCAACACTTTACCATCTGACAACCAATCAAATGTTCCAAACCAAATGTTCACATACTATATTCTGTTTAAAAGGCTTTACAATGTCTTTAAAAAACAACTTTATTTATTTAGCTAAAGAAACGCTGAGAAGTGACCCCTGTGCCTTTGTAAAGCCCTTTGAAATGCCTTTGTGTATGAAATGTGCTATACAAATAAACTTGTTTTGCTTTGCCTCAAGTACATTTACTACCTCAAGTACATTTACTACCTCAAGTACATTTACTTCAAGCAGAGTAAATCCGTAATTGATCTTATTATACAGAAAACCTTTAGCCACCAAGAAGTTACATAGTTTAACCCGAATAAGCTGAAATGGGAAAAGTCACAGATATTTATTAGTTGACCCATTTAAATTAATATTTTTTGTTTTTTAAGGATAAAACAGATTATAAGCCATTTTTTCTATTAGCTATTTCTCAATAATGCCTTACTTAAGGGTAACAGTTAAATGTCCAAGACCAATGAAGCATTAAATGTTTAAAAAAGTTTAGTTTTTTTTTGGCATGTTTTTATCTTTTTTATGATTTTTTTTTCTGGTATCTTTGTGGATTTGTCCTTTCACGGAAAGTGCCTGATGTTTTGTGAGCGAGCGTGCTTTTCTAAATCCTTTCTATTTGACTTTCCTTGCACTTTATTTACTTATTTATTTATACAGTTCATGGATCATTGCTTATGTTTTTGCATTTGTCCTTTTCCTGTCATACTGCATAGTGGAAACACAAAAGTACAGTACCTTACTTTTATGAGAAAGTAACGAACCCTAAATTAACATGATGTAATAACATTCATGAATATTTAATTTGTCCTTTTTTTTCAGATAAAGCAAATTATACATAAATTTGCAATTACTTAATTGTCAAATTTTTTGTCCTGAGACCAAATCAAACTGGATGATTAAGTAATCATTTAAAATATTTTGGCTGCTAGTTAATCAAGCAAAATGTTTTTACATCACTGGAAAAATCAGAACAATCACATTTTGTCTATTTAAAATAAAACCCTGGCCCTGTTTTGGTCTTTGATCCTTAGGTATTTGTCTCAGCCTTGAATCATTTACTCTTCAGTTTAATTCACTTTATTTGTACAACCGCAGCTCCCAACAAAAGTCACCTCAAATCACTTTAGGCAGAAAGCAAAACAAGTTCAATGCAGTCCAGTTAAATACAGTCCAAATAAATAAACTCCAGTTCATTGTAATTCAGTTCCAGTCATGAGTCTAAACATTAATCTGTGACGGCCACTGCATCAAGTCTCACATGTTTCTCCATACCAGGGTTACACATTACATACAGGTAATTCTTTCCAGGTGCAGATTTGCACAGAGGAGACAAGAGTTCTCTAGGAACAAAAAGAAAAAAAATAAATGAATAACTATGCTTTGGATTTCCTGAAAGACGCGTGTTACTTTTGACTGATACGCACAGACTGTTTGTGTTAAGGGAGCAGAGAAGAAGAAGTCACCCCTAAAGCTGTAGTCCCTAAAATTGATCGCAACCTTCGATAAATTAACCGGATAAGTATGAGCAGCACAGCTCTTTAAAAAGCTCCCCAGAAAACTATATTATATCCACCTGGACTTAAAAGGATGTTTGAAATGACCTACAACAAATAATCAGAATCTCAGTTGATGTCACATTTTTGTTTATTGTTAAAAGGATCATTCAAATTGTATTTGAAAATAATATCAATAATAATAAACTCACCATATCATACACTTTATTAGGTATACCATGGGTGTACCTAATAAAGCAGTGTAACTGAAAAAAAAAAAAAAAACGTGTCCCTGTCAGGAGTCTGGCACATTCCTTACACGTGTGGAGGGAGTGGTGGGAGGAGTGTCTAGGCTGCCTTAGACTTCAGGATGCTCTGGACTGGACACTCTCTGTCACTTACAACTTGCAGATGGCAGCCCAGCTGAACAATTCAACTCTTTAGAGATTTAGACACTGTTATAGGTTATTTTAATTGTAATTGTAAAAGATTTGAAGTCAGCAGAAACAATGGGAGCTGTTCAAAGCTTCAGGGAGATATGTGACCGGACAAAAAACACCAATGTTCGTCTCAGTCTTCCAGCTGTCTGCATCGTGTGGCAAACGGCCATGATCATCTTGTTTGGGATTTTTATTCGTTACAACGAGGAGTCGGACACACACTGGATAGAGCACAAGCACCAGAAAAATATATCCAGTGATATTGAAAATGATTTCTACTTCAGATATCCAAGTAAGTGCACTTGTATTTTACATGAAATCACTTCAAATGAGTCTATGATTTCCTATGTTAATATAGCAACTTGTTTATCTAGTAAATATTTGGATTTATGCATATTTGCATGTCTGTTTAATTATTATTTTAATTATCACTAATCATACCTCTCATATTGTGATGACCCTTCATATTACTGCATATTGCTGACAAAGATCTGACACTGGCAGGCGTGTATTTCCCAAAGGATTCCTCTTCCCAGAACTGCTTTTTTTTTTAAATATATCTCACTAAAGCTGACATATCAAAGCATATTATTTAATCTGGCTAAAACATATCTGATTTGACCCTTTAGTTTGTTTGTATTATAGGACTGAGATGAGAATAAAAACGTGTTATAGGACGGAGGTGTGTGTTTACCTGTGTTCTCCGTGGGTGTGGTTGTTCTGTACTGTATAGAACCCCAGAAACTGGTGTCAGTGACTCCAAATGCATTTGTTGCAAATACCACAATGAAGACTATAATGTTTCACAATGTAGTGGGAACATATTTGATACCTGAGATGTGTCCTGCAGCAGCAGTTTTCCATAATGCTGGCAGAGGGTGGTATCCACATACATGTTAATTAGTTATTATCTGACTCAAACATGTATATATATATATATATATATAAGATGATCTTATTATCAAATTATTTATTTGAAGTTAATTTTTAACTTTTCTACGGGGCAAGCTCCATAAGAAGATATGTAGCGTTGCTTTCTTTGTTCTTTCTTTTTCTATATGAGCATCAAAGCTCTAAATCAGCGTACGAGAGTATACAAGTGATTAACAAAAATACACGCCGAAATAGAGTAAGGATACTCTGTTTCAGGACTGTGGATATTATTCATCCTTTTACCATTGAAAGTTGAGTCAAAGCCATCCTCTTACCATCTTCCCTTTTACAGTCAGCAGATCCAGTCACAATTTTATCTCCTCAGGCACCTTGATAAATCTTTGAATCATCAAAGCATGTCTACAGCTCATCAGTGTGTAACAGTAAATACACACTTCAGTGTCCTTGAGTCATCTTGACATGATACTTCCGCTTATGTAATGAGCCCTCATGCCACCCTGGATTGTGTGGGCATGTTGTAATGGCAAACTGTGCAGTCTGCGGGTTCTCTTTTGGCCAACCAATCGGAGTTGATGTAGCAGCCTGAACCATTTATTAGATATAACCTCAAACACACTCCAGAGAAATCTTGTCCCTGAAACAACCCATGTATGGCCAATAGTAATGTGAGAATCATTTATGTCGAGACATCCTCTACCTCACAACTTGACACATAACCCTGTAAAGCTTCTGTTCATTTTATTCCCTTTTGTTGCTATTGCTCATGTACTTATTGGTCTCTAAACAGACAGTTTCTCTCAGCCTGCACTGAATCAGCCGTTAAGACTTAACCTTAATCATGTCCTCCACAGAATGATCTAAATTGGGAAGACTGTGAACACAAACCATGAAAATGACTGAAATATTTCTACATTCAGACATTATTCAAGACATTATGACCTCTCAGCCTCCCCATTTTTAGCTCTTGTTAAACCATCCCCCTCGATTTGTCTGCCTCCTAGGTTTCCAAGATGTGCACGTGATGATTTTTGTTGGCTTTGGCTTCCTGATGACCTTCCTTAAGCGTTACAGCTTCGGCGGAGTGGGTTTCAATTTCCTCATCGCTGCCTTCGGTCTCCAGTGGGCTCTACTGATGCAGGGCTGGTTCCACTCCCTCGACTACACTGATGGAAAGATCAAAATTGGAATTG
The DNA here is from genome assembly GCA_014839995.1 of Xenentodon cancila. Classification (NCBI taxonomy): domain Eukaryota; kingdom Metazoa; phylum Chordata; class Actinopteri; order Beloniformes; family Belonidae; genus Xenentodon; species Xenentodon cancila. The sequence continues at coordinate 17,327,870 of CM026199.1, forward strand.
AAAAGTAAATGCACAACTAAAAGTACAATTTTATTGGAACATGCAGCATAAAAACAATGAACAAACATAAGAGGCAGCCAGCGACGGTAGTATATCAGTTAAAAGACTTGCCATCATTCCTACATTGTACATAAGCTGAAGAAATATGGTTTTAGAGGCTGACTTTAAGAACTGTTGTTTATAAGGGAATCAATGTACCAATATTTATTAAGGAAAGCTACTGCTCTGTTAGAAGATGAAATTTCCAACAAGAAGTTGGATTCCCTAGCAGAAATGTGACAAAGAACTGCCCTCTGTTAATAACTTTGAGTTACTTTGAGTTCGAGTTCACGGTTATTTCAGACACCCGCATATAAAACTGATTGTGTCCATTGTCGCCCAGTTCCCGATCTTTTGTTATATTTACTTGGAAATGTATCCAATGGGAACATGTTTCCTCCTGCATCGTTTATATGAGGGAAACCAGGTGGCGAAACCAGTCTGACTTTGACAGATTGCCAGCAAGATTATTTCCAGCCACATTAGGTTGAGTGTTTGTGGCTGGAAGGTAAACAGACAGACAGCCTAAGGAAAGATGATACTGCTGAAGAGCAACCAATTCACTATGTGTCAAAAGACATGATAGGTGTGTTTTTGTGTAACTACGACGGAGTATGAGGGGGACAATGGGTGAACTTGATATGGTTTCGATTCACTCTTTTGAATAAGGTACATGTCTGGGTTAGAGATTTCCTACTGGGTGCATCATTAGAAAAAAATGAATATTTTCACGTGTTTCGCCAGTGCAGATTACTAATAGTCACTTCTGATCTCACATTGCCTTGTTTATCCTACATATTTAGTCTGCTTTGTCTCCTCAGCCTGATCAATGCTGATTTCTGTGTGGCCGGCTGCTTGATTGCTTATGGAGCGCTGCTGGGAAAAGTCAGTCCCGTCCAGTTGATGGTTTTGACTTTGTTTGGGATTACGTTGTTTGCCGTGGAGGAATATATAATCCTGAACCTCATACATGTAAGTCTCTACGACATCTTTACGTGGTAAAATGGTTATTTGCATATTCTGTTTGTTCATCTGAAAGATTATGCAAAGACTAAACTTTGAAATTTAATATTAATGGATGTGCTTCCTATGTTATACTGTATATCCTCCATGAAATATAAAAGTTGGACAGAAATGTAAAATTTGTGGTGATTGTGCAGAAAATGTAATAAATGAAATGTAATTTGTGTCTTTTTTATATTAATAATGAAATGTCATGATTAATGTATGCATTCTTTACGTAATCTGTGGAAAAAAATATGTTATTTCTGAAGGCCAGAGATGCTGGAGGATCCATGGTGATCCATACATTTGGAGGATATTATGGTCTTTCCATATCATGGATGCTGTATCGGCCAAACCTGGACCAGAGCAGTCGCTTGCAAGGCTCTGTCTATCACTCGGATCTCTTTGCTATGATTGGTGATCATATACTATATGCTTTTGATCAATTGTTTCTTTTCCTACTCTCACATTGCTTTTTGTGGATTGACATCTAACTCTAAACTGATTTCTCAATAGGCACACTCTTCCTCTGGATGTTCTGGCCCAGCTTCAACTCAGCCATCACAGACCACGGAGATGGGCAGCACAGAGCTGTCATCAATACCTACCTGGCTTTGGCTGCAACTGTGCTCACATCCGTTGCTATTTCAAGCCTCTTCCAAAAACACGGGAAACTGGACATGGTAACGAACCGCAACTTCAGCTCTTTGCTTCAAAAATGAATCATACTTACAAGACATTACCTTTGTCCTACTTAGGTAAACATAAAGAAATCATTTTATTCATTTATTTATGTATTTCTTCACAAAGATTGTGTAGCCCAATGTCCTCAGCAAAGGAGCTCTCCAACCCAAATCCAAATCCATATTCAGTTTGTGTTTCTCTATTCCTGAAATGTGCTTCCTATGGCTGTCTCGCAGGTTCACATCCAGAACTCCACCCTTGCTGGAGGCGTTGCAGTAGGAACAGCAGCAGAGTTCATGCTGATGCCCTATGGGTCTCTTATTGTAGGATTCTGTTGTGGCATTTTCTCCACACTTGGATATATCTACATCACAGTATGTATTTAGTCTTGTTTCATAGCTGCCATAAGCTGATGACAGCCTGAATCTAGGCTGTTTGTTTTTGGAAAACCTCAGGAACCATCTCTTTCAGCCATTCATGGAAAAATACCTGAAGATCCAGGACACATGTGGAATCCACAACCTCCATGCCATGCCAGGAGTTATAGGAGGTATTGTTGGAGCCATCACCGCTGCAGCGGCGTCAGAGTCAGTTTATGGCCATGAAGGGTGAGTTTTTTTGTTTTGTTTTTATTTATATATTTTTTTTTATCTCTAACAAGCAAGAAACCAATAGAATATGCTGTTTTAAGTCTGAACTGTTTCATTTCTACCAAATAGCCCTCATTACTAGTTCCCTCTGTTTTTCGTTTTAAAGGCTGGTTAACACCTTTGACTTTGAGGGTGATTTCAAAGACATGTTACCCGCAAAACAGGGCGGTCACCAGGCAGGAGCCCTCTGCGTGGCCATCTCCTTCGGTGTCTGCGGAGGCATCTTAGTCGGTGAGGAATACACCACTGCTGGACAGAATACCTTTGAAGCAACGCAATGCTGCTGGGCTGAGTTTATTCTGCACAACAGAAAGCATGCAACAGTGATTACTTTGTTTATATTTTTTTCAGGCGCTATTTTAAGATTACCAATCTGGGGAGATCCTGCAGATAACAACTGCTTCGATGATGAGTCATACTGGGAGGTGAGAGACGCATTATTACATCTATAAATAATTTTCTGCCGTTTGAAACAATTCGACCGGTAACAAAGTCAAACATAGCATACACAGATTTTATTTGGGTTGTCCTGTATTTGAAAAGTGATATTTACTTTCATGACAGATTTCATGCTGTGTGTAGTCAGACACATTATATCACAAGGAAAAACGTTCCCGTTTCTGAACTATATATTGACTGTACTCTCTTCAGGTGCCAGAGGATGAGGAGAACATCCAACCTATCCTGCAGTACAACAACCACATGCGGAGCAAAGATGTGTAAGTGTCCATTTCATTTATCCATCTAACTTTAAAAAAAAAAAAGGTGATGCTTTCAATGTCCTTTTGGTGGCAGCAGAGCCCAGTTTAGGGAGACGGCTCTTTGTTGTTAGGATCTATTTCGCCTGTGGGAACACAGTGTGAATGCAAGGTGAGGTTTGGGTTGTTGACACCATGAAGCTGTGGCGACACAGAAGCTGTGGGCTCGATTGCAAAGCAATGACGCCTGTGCTGATCCTGATCTCAGTTCTTCCATGTAAAGTTCCTCTGTGCTGTTGTTGATGGTGGTTTCCACCGATCACCTTCACGTGGCTGACTCATCAAAGCGACCTTGAATTTGTGCTACAACCCTCATGTTTACACGGGAACCAAAAAAGAAACTATTAGAGATATGGGCAATGGATCCTATTAACTTTGAACTTTTTAATTGATTTTAAATGTAATTCACATCCACCTGGCAGAGTGGTATGAGACAGGTCAAATATTAGTTTTCAACACTGCAAGAATTATATGTTCAACAATTTTCAAATTATTATGAACTACACAGTTTTTAATCACATTATGCAATGCCTATCTCTTCATCTTGTTGTTTTATTTTTTGTTTTTTAAACATATTTACTTAATTATTTTTCCAGAGCGGAGTCAAATTTCTCCATGGAGGATTCTAGGCCTCGATCATGATGGACCTCTGCCTTGATCATCCACGGACTTTTCTACCTTTAATTATCTCACTTGACAGAAAGATCATTTGGTACAATTACAGCCTTCAAATCATCACCAGCAATTTTTCATATGTGTGTTGATGAGTATAGTTTTGGCTTAGATGAACTTTTGTTTCAGCTGTTGGCAGTGGGTCATCTGTTTTCCAAATGATATTTTCATTAAATTGGTTCATCTTAAAAAATTAAGTAAGTGACATTACACTGAGTTGCATTATTTCAAAACTGAGCAAATGTACTTGTGTGTTAAATTTTTCCTTTCAAGATACTATTCCCAGTGCTGTGCTGAAACTTACCTAAACATATCATTTATCTTTAAAATAAAACAATTAGTACCAAATTTTGCTTTGTTTTTCCTCCAAACCCAACTGAGTTGCTCTTGTTGGATTTTCCACAGAATTTTCATCATAACTTTCTGATTTAAATATTTTTATCAGTCTGATGTAACAGATCTGCTAACGTTGTCATTTTCATATTTACATACTTATAAATTATCCTTTCAGTTTCATGATGTGAAATGGCACTGGGATCTTTTTAAATTGTCTTCATGGTGAATTTTTACAACCAGGTTGTTTTTCTTGTAACGGGTTATGAATTTTAAGAATATAGAAACTGTGATGTTTGTTTTCACCTCATTTATAATGTGACATTAAGAATATTCTGTAAAACTTGTACTTTGCTCCACCTCATTTAGTATTTATTTAAAAAATGTATTGATGGTTTGTAAGACAACTAATGTGTATATGAACGAGCATTATTAAGTGCTTATGCAATTGCCACTAGTTTCCTACAGTGGATATAATTGTTGAAAAACGTATTAGTTCACACATTTGTGTTTTGAATTAATGTCTTATATACTATTAATAAATGCAGTGCCTAATCAAGCTAAATGGTGGGGTCAAAGTGAAGAGTTTCGGATGTTTTTATCCACACAATAAATCTACAAACTGAATATATCAGAAGCTCATACATTTAGAAACTGTACACATTCAAATATGTATCATACTGTTTTGAAGAGTTTGTTAAAGGTTAACTTTGAATGAATTAAAAATGACCAATAAATTGTTGTAACTGCATGATGTGTGTCCTTGTTAATCAAATCTATTAAATAAGAAAGCATGTTTGGCCACTTAAATAAAGCCAACATGGAAAGAAAAGCTTAGAAATATATCGCCCTCATTTCAGAGCTGTTTGGCGTTTTCCTCTTGAATGGGGTCAAACTGAGGGTAAAGTTCACACCCTTTTTCCTCTCCCGGGACTTTGTGATGACCAAAAACAAACTAGAGACCAGCATTATTATCTTGACTTGTGTCAAAGGGTTGCAGAGGAGCATGGATGCTGACACTGCCTAAATGCACCCTGGAGTCAATCATTTTAAATTTGAAATCATTTAAATCGCTTTAATCATTTTAGATTGCTAGAGTTTTAACCAGTATCCAAGTGTTTACACACAGGGGTAAAGTTATTCAAAGATAATTAATCTTCTGCTTGATTTTGTATGATTTTTAATTTGTCTTCAAATATGTAATTTCTCCATGAGTTTTATTTCTGCACCTGATAGCAACCCTCTTGTCCATAGGTTCCTGACGACAGCCAGATTTCCATGTGTTTCGTCTCCTGTCCAACTGTCTGGCGTATTTCATTGGCTGAAGGCAGCTGTTGCTTACGGTGGGAGTGCGGATGATTCCCACACATGAGCTGCAGCGAGGAATCCATCTCCTCTTCCAGTCTCATTGCTAACAAAGGCGGGCTTAACGCTGTTTTCTTTTGTCATCAGTAACGTGTTTGAGTAAAGGAGGTAATGGTGCCACAAGTGCCCCAATTAAACGAGATGCAGCCCTGCTGGGAAGAAAAGCCCCCCCATTGCCCTTGATACTCCCCTGCGCACACAAGCACATTCTCACACACACAACCCGGGCTTCTACTTATCCTTCCCCCATGCATTTCCCACCCCAACTCTTCTCATGTTTATTCATCAGACACTTAAAGGCCAAATACAGAGGCCTGTTAAAGCTAAACCAGAGTTATTTTGAAATGATACCCGGCCTTTCCCTATGAGACTTAGGCAGCTGGACCTGATGGCACCATGACATCGCATATGTGACTCCCACAGGAGGAACACTGTACAGGGACAGTGCAGGAGGAGAAAAAGACCACAGGGAAGGTGAGACTGGAAAAACTCTGGGGCATAAGTGGGCATGAAAGGGGGAACGAGGCCTCACTTTCATTGCTGGTGACTGACTGCCATCCAGGCTCAACCATGATGGTTGATTGACAGGTTGAGAGAAGGAAAGGCTGGGAAAGAGACTGTAAGATAGGAGCATTGAATGAGCCACAAATCTTATTCCTGAACACGGAGCGAGCAAGACGCTCATTAATTGTAAAGAATGTGCCATGAGAAGCACGTTGTCTCTACATACCAGTGACGTTGTTGTAGTCCAATCCTCTATACATTGCAATGTGAAATGTACTGAACACTACAAGCCTAAACAGAACGCAGGGGGTTGAGCTGGAGAACTTGATTGTTGTTGTTTATTTTGTTCCGTTATTATTTCCACGCATGAGAAAACAGTGTGTTCTGTGATTACTGTGATTACGTCATCGCCGGCATATTCAGGTAATATAACTGTTTTCTAGACATGTGTCAGTCCTGCTGTAATAACTTTTTTCTGAGTCCCCTTTAAAGTTACTAGAATTTACAGCAGTTCAAGTAGTATTCAGAAGTCTGAATTCGTTTAGTAATAAAGAAAGCAGTAAACACTGTTTTGAAAGAAACCATTAGTCCATAAAACTGTTTATACACTGTTCAGGACTGCACTCTTTTCTTTTTATACTTAGTCTGCTCATGTTTTGTACAGCTTCAGTGTCCCTAAAGGGTTCTTTCACAGCAGGAGCTACAAAACTTTACTGACTATTATGAACTGGTGCAACACTAGGACGAAAAGGTCCCTCGCTGATTTTTGAAACTTGGTACTCCATTACACCTCAGAGAGAAATAAAAAAGAAATCTTTTTTTATTGCATTTGTTTGAAGAACATAAGAACATTTTACAAATCTAATAAGCTCATAAACGTCTGTGCATGAGTCCAGATGGATGGATGGATGTTGGATGTCAAATGTTAATGTTGGTCATGTAAATTACCTCACATTTTTCTCTCATAAAGCAGCTAAATATAAATTTTTACCATATTTTACCACTTACACACGCAAAATTATGCCTTTACATTAATGCGTTATTGTCAGTCTAATGTTGTCACATTTACACAGGTTTATTCATTAAGAATAATTCTCTTCTTGAACTTTTAAGCTTTTACTGGTTTACAATTCTCAGCTTTCATTGTAGATTAATAAAACCTTAAATAAAATGGTCTCAGTACATCTTCCACTACTGTCCATCAGCGTTTTTCACTTCACAGCTCTGGTCGCCGCAGGTTATCTTCAGGCCTCCTCACGCCACAGAGGCTGCTTAAGTGTCCCTATCGGACCACAGTGGAGAGGAACAGCAGATTAACCATGATCCTATCCGCACACTGCTAGACCCTTCATACGCTCCGTTACACCAGCTTTTAAAAGGAGGTAGGGATGCCATTCAGGCCCATGATATGAATCCCAGACGTGGGGACAAGAACAGAGCGTTCACCTCGGTTTCATAGAAAAAAGGCCCCTTTCTGACACCCTCTAATTCTGGTTGCTACGGGCTTCTGGGTTCAATGGTGGACTCCTGTTGTGAGGGGACAAAGCCTCAGTCACCCGGGGATGGTTGCTAGGGGAGGCAGAATGTATTGGGAGGGATGGGCTGCCGTTGTCCCAGACCAAATGTCTCTCTTAAAGTAGCCAAGATCTGGTGATTGACAGGTGGCTACACGCTCCACTGCAGATCACCCGGGAGGTCTGTGGGGCCTCGTATCTGTGCCCATGAATCTGAGTCTGGGTCAGAATGTGAATGTGTCTGTAGCAGGTTGGTTGGCAGGATGAATATATCTGTCATCATAAGAGGGAGGCACCGCTTCATACTTGTAGAGGGAGCTGCATCTGTACACGTCAATAATTGGACTCCTGAAGCATCTTCTGCATTCACTAAGTCTGGTGTTAACCAGGAGTTCTTCTGTATTCTGAGGAAGAAAAGGGTTTCTTAGGGATCACAGTGTATCTAAACTAAGAGAACCTCATTCAATCAAATTAATTCTGCTTAATACTATTTTTGTTTTTATTGTTCAGGCTGTGCAAAGTTATTAAGATGAAATAGAAAACAGATATCCTTGGTTGGTGATCACAGCAGAAATTCCTGTTTTGGGAGGTATCGTGAGTCTAAACAGTAAATCCTGGCTCAGTACATTTTGCAACATGCAGGAAATTCAGATTTACACCCAATTAGTGGATCACTAAATTTGATCAAGAAAAATGATTTAAAGCTTTATCAAAAGAATAAGTAAGTTAAACTGCGGTGCTTTGTATATCTGCGTCCACAAGATTAGTGATATTCAGGGTCTCATCCAGCCCCCCGTTCCCCCCTCCAGAGGCACAGAGGCGAGTGGGAACAAACAGGGGTTCACTGTGTTCCCTTCATTAGACGTCTGGGGCTGTCTGGGGTCTTTACTTCCAGACAGGGATCCTTTCCACCCATCAGATCCTGGCCACACCCATCCCCGTCCCCCCCAACCATTTCTCCTTGACCTTGACTCTGTCACAGCTGCCCGCCAGACAGTCAGGGGTCAAATCCTGAATACTGAATGGGGGAATCACTCTCTGCTGGAATCTGGTTTTGAATTCCTGTACAGATAGGAGGCAATATTGTGACAAGAAATACTGAATCTTGAAAAATGTTGAGTTTTATTGGATTTTTCCAGTGTAAGCTGCAAAAAGAATGAATGTATATTCATATACATATGAATGTGTGTATATATGTATATATATATATATATATATATATATATATATATATATATATATATATATATATATATATATATATATATATTTAAATTATTGAAATACACAAATACACATCTTTTACCTTTCCATTTTGACTGCTGACTCACACCATCTTCAACAGCATCATGACAGGCCTCTGTGTGTGTGTGTGTGTGTGTGTGTGTGTGTGTGTGTGTGTGTGTGTGTGTGTGTGTGTGTGTGTGTGTGTGTGCTTGTGTGTGTGTGTGTGGCTTTTTCAAACGTGCCAACCTACTGTCCTCACTAAGAGCATGCGCATTGTCTGTTCCTCAGTGTGGACTCATCAGTCTATCAGGATACCCAGTCTTTATCTCTCTCTTTCTATTTCTTGAGGTCTTTGTATACGAAATTGGCTTCAGTTTTGTTGATCAAATTTCTGTTTTTGTTCATCAAAACACATCGGGATCTCCTGCCTCCGTCGACTCGCATGCAGATTTGTCAGCCAGCTGCTGCTGCGGTTTCATGGTGTTTGATGAGAAGGTTTATAGTATATGACAACGACTGTGTCGCTACATACACCGGCAGAAACGTGTGCTCCACGAACGCAATGGCAAATCATATAAATATTCACAAGAGTACAAAAAGTCGGCCCCATTGGTAATGTGTGTGCATGTGCATGTACAATACAAGATCTATTAAATTAACCAAACCCAACATTTGACTTTTTCTTTATTTTTTCTTTTATTTATTTATTAATTTACTAAATGAACAGAGAGCCGCTGCCGAGGTTGCATTCTGCGTTGAATCTTAATTGATCTAATTTATCAGAACCAAATTTAAATCAACAAAATGCAAATAAAAGAATACTTTAACATGAAAAAGTAATTATAAAAAATAAATTAATAAACATAGATATAAAAGATAAATAAAAAAACGTATCTTCTTTTTGTAATCGTGCTGCATTCTTATTTTTGTTTGCCTGTTTCAGATATAAGTCGTGGTTATAACTAACTTGGAGCAATTACTCTGCAAATCTATAATTTCATTTCATTTTATAACGCTTCACAAAACCAAATATTCGTTATTTTAAAATTCATCCAGTTTTTAAAAAATAATTATTATAAAGATTGGAGGCGACATGTGGACCTGCGTACCTGACGTCATGTCTATTTCTGCAGGAGGTTACAAGGAGTTTTCCTATTATTTAGCACGAGGCTGTTCACAATTAACAACCTGAAATGTCTCACTTCCCTTGATGCTCAGCTTTTACCATAAAAATATTAGTACGATTTCAGTTTCATCCTAAGCCCCAAGCGCCACTTGGTCAGTAGCAGAGGACTGATGTGTGGCTCTCAGAGGACTCTCAGCCTGTTACTCAGATCGTTTATTAACCGCAATCCAACCCGGGAATGAGTTGCGACAAAAAGGCGGGACGTGATGCTATCACAACCCAAAGGGTGCACTTAAGATGTAATCACCAATGTAAGGACGAAAATTAGACGTGCAATATGCATGTGGCCATTTACTAACCAACAGCGTTGCTTAATCTAAAACATTACATAAAGTCAAATATTTTTTATCGTTTAAAAGCCAGTTAGGAAGCACCTGAGTAAAGAAATTATGCTGTTTTTTTTGTTTGTTTTTTTGTTTTATAGATTGCGAGACGTGTGGAAAATGTAGAAAATGTTCAGGTTAAACCAGAAAAAAACTAAATACGAGTGAAGGATTGTAACACAAGTTCCTTTTAAGTCTAAGGCAATTTCCATGGATTAAAATGAACGTGAGAACATTGAGATGAACCGACAGAGCATTTTTAAAATCATCTGTACCTTTTTACATGAGTGTATTTCAGGTTTGAAAAATCCGGAGCCTTCTTCTGAGGACCAGATTTTCTCTTGGCGCTGTCCTTTCAGCACCGGTTTGTCTGCACAAGTCTCCAACTGTCTTCACATCTCAAAACAAAATTTAGTCTTTACTTTTTTTTATGTCATAAAGTAAACATAGTTAGAGTCAGAACTGCTTTTATTTGATGAAATTATCGTGAACTATGTGAGTTAGATGATAAACACAGAACATTTAAGCTGCTGTAACCACATTTATACCTGCAGCTATTATGTACAATTTTCATAAATGAACCGACTTGACAATGGGATATAATTGTCCACATGTTATTGCTATTTGTTAACATTATACTGTAATTTAAGATAATGTTCATATTGATATTCTTGCATTATTTTATATTATGACCACAGTTATTTTTTTTTATACATTCACATGTCTACAACCCTCAAATCAGATTTGGGTAATCATAAAAAATGCTGAAATTGGATTCCAGTATTTAAATCAATAAATTAATAATTTAAAAATATAATTTGGGAAATTTAGTTTTGATTAAGCATGAGTTCTTTGGAGGGGGAACTAATTGATTATAAACAGATCCAGACTCTACAGAGGAAAAGGTGCTCTTGTCTCAAACAAGCTTCTTTAGCTTCTCTATGCACAGGAGGCCCAGAGGCAGGGCTCTGTCTGTGTGTGTGTGTGTGTGTGTGTGTGTGTGTGTGTGTGTGTGTGTGTGTGTGTGTGTGTGTGTGTGTGTGTGTGTGTGTGTGTGTGTGTGTGTGTGTGTGTGTGTGCAGTAAAAGGCTGCACAGTGACTCCTATGAAGCAGCGGTGGGCTGGGTGATGAGAAAGGACTTGTAGGATGCATTAAATGAGCCTGATTAGAAGCATAGGCAAGGGCGAGGCGAGGCTTTGACTGAAAGGCTGGCAGGCAGCCCTTGAGTGATACTATTCACATCCTGGGAGAAAGGTCAATGTCAGAGGAGTTCACAGGCCCCCATCTCCATTCTTATGCTAAAGGTCCATGCACATGGGCTGATTTCCTTCCTGGAAAGACATAAAACCCGCTCCCACCAACGCCTTCTTTCCCTCCAAAATGTTTGGATATCTCAGCTTGGGCAATGTAATTCACCCTGCTGTTCTCTTTCTTAAAGAAGCCCAAATTCATTTTAATTTAAGAATCTTGCTTCAAAAGTACATATATCAAACTGCGAGGAAAATAATGTTTTATTCATATATTCACATATAAAAATGTCAACTTCATTTTCTGTTTGCGCCTCTAGTATCTGTTGTTCCATTCATGTTTTTTGTTTTTAGTTATAGGTTTTATTAACCTTTTTAATACATAATTCTTTGCGTATTTACTTGTCGTTCTGTGACACCACTGGTCACTTGGGAATCACAGGAAATAGCCACTTAATTAGTTGGCCTTGACCCCTGGTTTTAGCTCAAGCTGCTTTTGACCTCTGCAACTCTCTGGCCTATTTATTGTCCTCTGGGGAACTGTCCAGACCCTGACCCCTGACCCCCTGCTGGCCTGGGACTTCGCCAACAGGTCCCTGACCAGCTGCCCCACCTCAGTAAGACGTTCATCAAACAGCAATTTTTTACCCCAAGTACTAGGCTCTGGCAAGAAAGATAGGGTAAAGAAACTGACATAATTATTACTTCTGAAACTCTTTACTGCTTGTTTGCTGATGGAAACATATGCCAGGCACATATTTGTAAAGCCTGTGGAGTAAAACCAACAGAAACAGTTTTTAATGATGAAAACCATGCCAGTGTAACAGTATTTACAACATTATGTGAACATTTGGGCTTTCCTTCAGTCCAGGCTCTACAGAGGCTGCTTTCACTAATTGGTTTCCTTTCATCCAGAGAGAGGAACTAATCACCAAAATCAGCTGCTGTAGTGCTTGGACGGAGTAAAAACATGCCGACTTTCCGTGGGCCTCTGTGAGTGAGAACTGCAGAACTGTGAGTGTGATCAGATGTTCATATTTAAGTGACAGATTACATCTTAGTACCGTGTAGTTTATTTATTTATTTTTATTTTTGAAATAGCATATTTAAATGGCCAATGTAGTTGCTAGAAATATGAAAGTATTCTTAATAGGTTAGAGTTTGTTTTTTTTTATGTGTTTTTTAGTACTTGCTCTTTTCCAGAGATTTATTTTTCCTGCAGAATTTTCTTTGTTTCATCTTTTGATCTCATATCTCTCATTTTTCATTCGTCAATGCAGCGTCTCTCTCTCTCTCTCTCTCTCTCACACACACACACACACACACACACACACACACACACACACACACACACACACACACACACACACACACACACATTTATATATAGGTGTGTGTGTGTGTGTGTGAGTGAGTGAGAGATAGAGACAAAACTTCTGTTGCTGTAGCAATATTGTAGCACGGAACAATTCTGCCTAAAGGAATGCAATTATAGCTTTTTATTATCTATTACATTTTTTTTAACAAATATTGCAGGGCCTATTTAAAATTGATCCCAATTCAAGAACAATTCTGTCAGAAAAGTCACAAAGGTTATGTTTTTTTAATAATAAGAAATGTTCTCACTTCTATTGAAGAGACATTTTTTTTAAATTTCATATCACTTTGCTTGTTTTTACACACAGAGACAGAAATGTGCCACCCTTTGACTCCACACGTGTGTCCATGTGATGCATGACCGGACACAGACAGGAACGCTGACTGAGGTCTGACTAACACCTGTATACATTTTATTTCATTTAATATATATTTATAACATACTGTTAATTAATTTCCATTGTTGTTTTATTTTCTCATGTCTAACACTGAGTTAACAGCACCTTTCAATTTTGTTGCACCTTGTATAAGTGACAATGACAATAAAGATTTATCTTGTCTAATCTATCTTATCATTTGGGACCTTGCCATGAAAAAAATATATAATATTGAAAAAATAAGTTTTCTTGCTAACGGAAAAAAGTAAAGTTATTCATATTCATATTCATTGTGTACTCACAAAGCAAACAAAAACACATTTCTCCCCAAAAAATAAAACATCAAGTCCACAGGAGCAGTTCTTTTTTATAGTTTTTTTTAGGAGATAAGAGTTTTCCAGATGACAAATTTTTCTTTGCCTCATCAATTCAGTGCACGTTACTCTGTCTGCTCCTCCTAATTAAAACTTAATGTAGGGTCACTCAAACACTTTTTCGCACCATACTCAGGCACATTATCATTTAAAATTTGAAGGCCCTTCCATAAACGTTAATAAAGTGGTGTTTATCTAATTTGATAAATAATTCTTTCTTTTATTAATTAATTAAAGCCACAACTGTTAATAATAATCATATTCTTTAATTTAACATTAGTCTACTTTTAGCACAAATAATGCAATAACCACAGACTGAATATATAAGCTGATTTTTTTGATTTTTTTTTTACACAATCTTTGAGAATAATGCAGCCTCACAGTCTGATATTTATGTCTACTGGGTCAACAAAATAAAATATCCTCAAACCTAGACAGACAGTTTACCACAGAGAACATAATTTGATATATTATTTATTGCACCAAAGTCTAATTGACAGGAGTAAACGTTATCCTTTAATAAGACCACATCAAATATCATTACACTTTTACTGTACAAGAAAAAAAATGAACAAACTGCCAAAAATGTGATTAAAAAAAAAAACCAACATACGTGACTTATTGAGGGTAAACATTGGGAACACTGAAAGCTCTTTTTAACACACAGTCTTTGTCTAAAACATAAACCTTTCAATCTTAACTACAAGTTCCTGAAAGACACATCCTGAGTTGTGGATTCAGAATAAAACAGCAGTTTAACATAATAATCTCATAATCTTTTGAATTCTCGAGTTTGGTCCTTGGGGTCTCGGGTGAAAGTGTCGAGAAGTGGCGGTGACACCCTGAGAAAAAAGACAGAGAAAATCATTCAGAACCCCTACGTGATTCAGAACCAGTTCATAAAGGATTCAGAGCAATGATTTAAAGCTTTATGGGAGTAACGCAATTCCAGAGCTGAGCAGTCGTTAAAAAACAGAAAACATTTGAAAGCAAATAAATCAAAACAGAAAAGACAAGAAAATGCCCAAAATGGATAAGAAGCCTTAAGAAGATTTTTTTTAATCTTTTCAGCACAAATCTTTTAGATTTTTCAAACACTGATGAATCTGTTTTTGTTGTTATGGCAAAATTGCATTCCACACATCAGACATTAGAGGAAGTATCTCAGAAAACAAACTTCCTTTCATACACTGTAAAAAAAGAAAAAAAAAAAGGTTGTGGTGGTGGGGGTGGTGGTGGGGGTGGTGGTGGGGCTCTGCATGTTGTTCTTCTCCTCCATTTTCAGGCTGTATGTGTGGAGGGATCTTAAGGCTTTTATCCCCACAGGGAACCAGCACGAACTCTTTCTCTGTCAATTTTCACCCACTCCCCAATTCAGATGAGCCCTTCCTCCCTCCAACCCCTCAATGAAGGATTTGTCCTCATTCTCTTTGTCCATCGCTGATATCTTTTTTTTTTTTTTTTTTGACTGCTCCCTCTCTGCAGACGGCATGCAGCGTATGCAAATATGCGCTCTTTTATTCACCAGACCCTCCCCTGAATGAATGCCACCTTAAATGAGGCCACACTCGCGCACATTTACAGAGGGGCCAAGGAACATGCACGCATTACAACCGATGCATTTGCATGCTCACTCTGACATGCAGTCAGTCACACATCAAATGCTAAGCACTTACAATGAGCAGACACAGAAACGTATGATGAACTAGTGTGATGGCTCGTTTTATCTACGTGTTTAGGAATGTGGTATCCAAAAAGATCAGTAACAGAAAAAGATATGCCGAGAATCACGAGACGTCATTCACCATAACTGATTATATGTAATTTAGGTCAAATTGCATGTATTACAATACAATTTTAGAAAATGCATTGTAATACATGCAGTTTGACCTTAGGAAATTTAGTCAGATGATGTAAGTGAACATTTCAATTGCACCCATATTATAGTCGTATAAAAAAATATTACTTGAAGCTTCATTTAATCAACTGTCTTTACATAAAAATCAACATCAAGTCCCCTACTATTCATGGGAACTGCTGTGGTCACATGGCAGAGGAAATTATTCCTTTTTCGTTTCACTGTAACAATAATAAATTTGTCTACTACCTAGTGTTTTTCCGCAATAATGACACACAAACCCAATAGGTGTCAGGATGTGCAGGATGAGGGTGAGAACCGAAACAGGGATACAGAGGAATGCACCGAGGGAGAGGTGCAGACTGTGTAACTCCCGATGAAATAGAGCGGTGACTGATGAACTAACACTCCCATGCCGGCCCGTGTCATCTGTGAGCATGTGTGTGAATAGGTTGGAGTTTGTGCGTGTCTGTGTGTGTTAGGGGCTGGGGGGGAAGTTGACGTCCGTCGGACAGCTCTGACAGTTTGGCCTTTTCAGTCCTACATTACTGAACCGACTGGCCTCTTTCCCATAGCAACCCTAACCGAGGTCAAAGGGTATGTACTCCTTAGGCACCACCACCAGCTCCTCCTCGTCTTGTACTGCAGCGTGGCTGCAGACAGTCCTAACTCCCAAACTGGCTGCAGACAGACCGTCTGCACACATGAACTTGAACTTGAGTTATGTATCTATCTTATTGTAAAATAGAGATAAAGAGCTACAGTACAGTGAAGTAGCATAGAAAAAAAAACCTCAAAACCCACATCAAGAATTCAACATTTTTTCACCTTACATCCTGCTATGATTACAAAGGCGTCACTGTATTAAAGGCTCAGTCACCTAATTCTTCTCTACTGCCATTGGAGCATGTAGGACCCATACTCCAGGATGCCACAGTCCTAATCTGAAAAGCCTGTGATGTAGGAACTTCTCCATCTTCCTCTAAGATGATTAACGTTGGGTTTTGTGGAAGATTAGTCTCAGCCAAGGTTTCATTAAAGAGCCCCGATGAGCCTCGCTTGACCCACATTGGACCTCATCCAAATATGGGCTGGGCGTTATATACCTCAGTAGAGCCGTTAAAACATCAATCGGGTCCACACACAGTAAGAAAGTAACCCAAGACCTATGTGGCATTAACATTTTATCACTACGATGGCTACGCTGCTTCGCCCACACAGAATGAGAAGTGAGCGCCCGTTACTGTCACTTCATCATGTCATACATTATAATTTCACCGCAGTGAAAATCCCACGTAGCAAAAGCGATAATGAATAACAGCGGTAAGGAAGAAGAAAGAAAGGAAAGGTAATCATCTTTTATTCTGCCATTTTCTTGAGGGAAATCTATTTTTCTGTCAACTTTAGAATTATGTACGAGCAAAAAGAATTGAGTGAGTGAAGAATGAATATTTAAGTAACGGTGGCTGCAGCGTGCAGAGGAAGATTCAGGGGTGCTCAGATGCTAAATCCTCCTGACACGGTGTCAAAGCTGCTGACCTCAGTCTCCAGCCGCACTTGATTGAAGACTCTTTGTTTCAGAGCAGATTAAAACCAGACCGTGAAGCAGTTTTACTGAGTTTTATAAGAACCCACAGGATATCAAGATCAAGAGGAGTTTACACTCACTGCATATTAATTAATTTTACTTCACGTCCCTTTTCTTGTATCCAATCACTTGAAGTTATTTCCTCAACAAAAAAAAAGAAAAAAGAAAAAGGAAATCAGTTCTCTGTTATCGTTAGAAAAAGGAACATCTGTGTCTTTGTGTGTGTGTCAATTGTTCTTTACATCCTACAAACGTGTGACTGCTTTTCCAAATTTATTAAAGACATATGACAGATTAAAAGATGCACACATTTTTCTAACAGATGTGCTTCAGTCACTGCCTGCTTCTTGCCCATAGACCAACCTTCAAACACACACACACACACACACACACACACACACACACACACACACACACACACACACACACACACACACACACACACACACACACACACACACACACACCAGTCCTCCCTGCCCAGCTCCTCGAGGTAGCTTCAGCACATCAGCAGAGATCGTGTAACGCTACTACTCAGACATGGCTGCCCATGTGCTACACCTGCTGACTCCTTTCCGTGCACACGTCTGTCTTCAACCCCTCCTCGATAGGCTAGCGTTTAAAGCTGTACCTTTCAAAAGCAACCTTTGGCTCTTCTGTTTTCCTAACATACCAGATACAGCACGGAACAAGCTGAAGTACCTCTAGCATTAAGTTCTTGACTTCTGACAAATTTTCCTGAGGCAATATGCTGTTCATCACACGTGAGCGCCACAAATGCAATTAGAAAGACAGCTCTGGGTCTTTTACACGAATAAAGAGAAGGAATAATCCTTTGACAAGTGGGCTGCACATGCCTAACATATCCTGTGGAAATACACAAACGGTATGAAGGCCATTAATAATCATTATCCGCAGGTTACATCACTCAGCTTCTCGGGGCACACCCAGCGCCTCAGCTGAGTCATTCATGGTGATATAGTGTGCTGTCTTGTGGGATTTTCACGATCTCTGTCTTTTTACAGTCCTAATACAAATGTGTAGAGTCTGTTTCCATTTAGTAACCTGATGCTAAATTAAGATAAAACAGAGGAACGCGTGACAGATGGTGGGCACACTGCAAAGGTTTAAAACAGATTTTTTTTAATCATGAGAAACACAATGATATCATCGCATTTCCTTTCTGATAGAATCCACTGGCGGAGGGTGATTTACTATGAGACAGCGTAAACCTTTATATGCATATTATGTCTGAATGGGTGTATAATGCCTGGGAAATCCCTCTCCTTTAGCAGAAAAAATGGCATCTCCATGTTTTTCAGACATGCAGAGAAGCCTGAATACTCTAATGAACAGTCAGGTGGCACTCCAGGACCTAGACTAGCCCCTCCACCCCCCCCCATTACATAGACACACATATCAAATACGCATGCACTTGCCCACACATTAAAACTCAGCGGCTCGCCCGACCCCAGTGATCCACACGACAGTCTTATGTCTCAGGCATCTGCTCATGTCTAGTCTGGAGGTGTCTTTCCCACCCTGCCCCCCAGCCCAGGCCTGCTGCACCACCAGTTCCCACAATAGTGGGAAAGGAGGCTTTTCGAAGCGGGGAGGGGGGTGGTGCCGGGTGGGCAGCTATTGAAGGGGGAGAGAGTGAGGGAGTACGGTGCTGAATAATAATGTGGAAACGCATGGTGGTGTTCATTAACACACAAGCAGTGCACCTGCACAAGCCGGCCCCGGACACGCGCTCACGAGCCTGGCTTTTCTGTCTTGGGCTGCTGCCAGAGTCACCAGGGGTAGAGGGCAGCTCTACGCCACGATAAGGACGATTCCACGGTGCGCGAGCGTGTGTGAGTCGGGACGCACGCTTATTGGTGGTTGATATTTGCCGGAGTCATTTTGTGACATTTAGATTTTGGAAGAATGTGACATTTTTTGACGTGTGCTATTTTCGTATTTTCATTCTGCACGTTGCTCAAAGTTCCTCACCATACAGACAATGTGGCGGCATCAAAATGACAATGCAGAAAGCCGTGCTTCATTAAGGATGAGATTAAATGTTTAAACATGTTTTTAGAAAATGAGTTATGTGGATGCAGATATGTTGCTGTAGCTGTAACTTCGACGTTAACTGTTGAGTTTCTCCTCCACAAAACACACACAGATGTGTTTGTGTCGGCACATATGCAGCAGGACACTCTGCTGCAATACCACTAGTACGCGCTTTGCAAACCAGCCCATTTTGTTTTCACACTGAATGAAATCTAAAGAGTCCAAAAGGTTTTAGTTTAAAAAAAAACAAACAATTCTAGCGTCTTTCCCCCCCACAGCGTATAAACATACTGAAAGATGCTGCATTAAATGTTACAGTTTCCTGACCAGATTGGTTTTTGCAGGAATGAGTCGTTGAGGTTTGTCAGGTGGAAACATGGCACACACCGCTGCTCCGCGTTCATCAGTGAGTAAAGAAGCACCACGGCAAGAGAGGATGGCAGGCTTCCTTCAGCCAGTGCCAGCTCATTAATTTTGTTTTCTACCCAGCCCCCCCATCACCACAAACTATCACCACCAATCCTCACCCACCACCACCCCCTCAGCATCACCCCTTAACTGCTAATTAGCAGGAGCAGAGCACAGAAGAAAAGAGCGAGGCCATGTGTGACTGGGGAGGAAATAGGAAGCTCTTCTTTCCTTTCCTTAGGATCCCTCCCCCAATCACGCACGCTGTCACACACACCTTCACCTTCTGGTCACCACCATGACCACCCCTGGTACCCATCAGAAGAGCATGATGCAGCTCACCTCGAGTGCCAGCCCAGCCATTTTAGGCGTCGCAGCAAACATCTCCCAAGATGGCTCCTTTGAGCGCGCCCATACTCCAGGGACGTGGGAAGGGTCTTTGTCTGCCTCCTGGCACAGGAAGAGCGTCCCCACTGGCAACGCAGATGGCATCAGGGGCTCTGGGGTAAAGTGGGTGAGGGGAGGCGGCAGATCCAGACCAACCGCTTCTTCTACGCCATCGCTTCATTTTTTTCTGTTTAGGAATCCCAAATCTTTCGATGAGAAAAAGAAGGCGCAAACCGAAGCAGAACAGAGAAAACAGAGAAACACAAAAGAATTTTAGACATTTCAGTGCAAACATCGCCTCTGGGGGGGGGGATTGCTAATTAATTACACATATTCTGCCTTTAAGGGATCACCATAATGTTCAAAAGGTTATAAATCCACTCATTACCAAAAATGTTAAAGCTCTGACCAACGTATATAAGGAGTGATTCCTTGTTGTCATTTTAGTGCGTTTTTTCTTTTAATTTTTTTAGATCATTACTGTGTATTTTGCTGAAATTAAAGAATCCCTTAAATTATAAAAGAACAAAGATTCAATCAAAGATGCGTTTAACTCCCGTTCTTTAAGGAAGCTCACCGGGTTCACACGCTACCTAAAGCGAGGGAAGCTCTGGGCGAGACTTGGACAACAGGCTTTTCACATATCTGACTGCAAATGAAGCAATTAGCCTGCGTTGACAGCGAGCTCCGCTGCATTACGTATTTAACAGAATGAATAAAACTCATCTCACTTTGGTGCTCTTTAAGCTTTAGTGGCTTTCTCTGGGGGGAGTGTATGCACCGTGCAGCGCTGAAGTACCAGGTTGAAAAGTTTAGTCTGTCTGCAGGACAGCCCCAACCTTCTCATTGATTCAAGAGACAATGTATACCAAAGGCCTCGAGATTTACTTCAGCTTTAAATGCAAACGCCAAGGTTTTCTGTAACCTTGTGCTTCACCACTCAACTCCACTGTTTAGAGGGTTTATAGGGGCCAGGACAAAGCCTTAGCTTCCGCTTTCTTCAGCTTAGACAGTGTTACAGTTTTAAAAATATCTAAGTGGACGGTAAAAATGAATGTTCTGCCTGGGTTTCCAGGGTAACGTGCAAGCGTCTAACGAAGCAGGTTGGGCCAGTGGCGCCATATTTCACTTTCCACATGTGACCAACAGTGCTTAAATTCAACAATAGACACAAGTCTTTTTGCATGCCTACAGAATGATAAGTGCATAGTAAAAAACAAATTAACGCCACCTAAGTTGCATTTTGAAGCCTCGGTTTCAGGCCCCTAATTGTGTTCATGCAGACTCGATTGAACTCACTTTAACAGAACACAATCTGTTCACCCGTGTTCTTCATGTAGATCAATGTATTAGACATTCACTCAATAAAAAAACCAAACATGTCACCAAATCCCCACAGCATGCCTATGTGGCGTTGTTGGGGTTCTCCTGAAAAGGAGAACGTTTGAAAGTTTCATTTAGAGTCTATAACTGGTTCTCTCCAGCCACTGAGTGACCTGTTTAATCTTCATCAGTATCCTGGAGAGGCCCTAAACGGACAGGCACCCGGAAAAGTGGGGTTATTTTTTAAAGAAGGAATTCAGTGAAGTAAATAAAAAACTTGTATGAATCCTGTTATTACGGTTAATGAAGAGAAATTAAGGTACTGGGGTAAGATACTATACAGTACAAGGATCATTCATGATCTGACACACTCGGTAAAGAAAGAGCTCTGCTGCTGATAAAACTATACTTATAGCACTTTAGAGGAAAACACAAAATACACTTCAGACCTCACACTCTAAATTGGCACTGAATGCATGTTGCATTACATGATTATTCATATACAACAGACCTCAAAGCTGAACCTTCGCTTACCTTTTTCTTTATTGATTTGTTTGTTTTTTTAGTTCAAATCCACCTGAAGAGCCACCCTTTTTCTCCCTGGAATGAAAACACCGCCGTGGAAGTCATTTCTACTTTCGGTTATCTAGCTTTATGACAGGTATTTAACACTCATACAGCTAGATAACCAAAGACAAAAACAGACCCCCTCTGTCACATACACACGTATGAAGGCCGACATGACGCTGGCGTGATCTGTGAGGAGGTGAAGCAGCATTAAGGCCTGTAACAGCGTTCCGTGTTCTTCAAAAACAAAACAAAGAAACTTTGAAAAATGTAACATTATGGATGATACAGGATTCAAGGCATCAAATATGCAAAAATAAAAGATTTTATCTGAGTTTATTATATTATTACTTTATTATTAATCCTTTCTGTACTGCTTTTTAGTGGTGATTGGCTATAATGTCTGGCAAAAGCCTATCTTTTCTAATTATGTTACGTTAATGTTGTTTTTTTTGCTTATTTTTTTTAACAAAAAGCAAATGTTTTAAGAAAAGCCTTAATCCCCTATTTCCAATGTATGTATAATACAAAGGGGAGTACTTAACCAATAACAACACCCCTTTTATCCAGTATCTTGTTGTAATAGAAAATATTTCAAATGCTTTTTTACTTTAAAAAAAATCTAGTCTAAACTTGGCATTTGAAAACGTCATTGCGCACTAAGATGAATTCAAGAATATCCACCTGAACTGCAATAAGTTAAAACTTCAGCTGTAAAGTGTAACACGTCTCTCTCTCTCTCTCTCTCTCTTTTGCTTTTAATTATCACTATTATAATTATAAATAATCTATGGCAACATTAGCACAAAATAGTACACTATCCTGGGATTTCATCGAGGGCAGCTATAATACATCCAAACACGTCCATCGAATAACTATTGGTATTTGCCTCGAAATTGATATTTTGCTTCGGCATAAAGTTCCTCCTTGGATGTCGAAGTCTACAGTAACGAGGCGAGTTTCCTAACAGGTTTTTGTCTCTAAATTGATGCTCATGCGTGACTGAACTGTGACGGCCTGCCTGGCTGCGTGACCATGAACCTGACGTCCCACTGAAACGCCTCTTTGATGCACCAGCCTCAACGCTGCTCCATGATCAACAGCTCCAATAAACAAAATAAATAAATAAAAAATAATAACCTCCAAATCGAAAATTGGATTGGGGTTTAAGATGCTTTAATTTTCTCTCGGCTCCTCAGTACTCCTTTGAGAAAAGAACCGCTACTTTTTAATGAGAGTTGTGACTGGCCTACTTTTTCTTAAACTAGACTATTTCACATCGCAAGGATTAATGCGCTCAGGCTATTACGAAAACCAATTTGTTCTTCATTGTAATAGGAAATCGAAGGGCGCAAGAGACTTTAACACTATGGTAAATTTTACAAGGATTTTTTTTTGTATTTTTAAAGATTGTATGTTTTCCCTTATTTATATTAAACTCAGAACGTTTCTATTTTTGTGAACATGCCTAGTGCAAAAAAGTAAATAAGTAAACGAACTAATCACACTTTGAACGAACACTTTGCATCTAGACAGATGGAAGTGGCTTTTGCACAGATAAAGCTGGTAAACATAATGATGTGCATATATACATATGATGTCCGTTTCCAAATGCGTTTCTTACCTTTATTAGAAGCAGAGCAAACTCCGGAGACAAACGTCCTCAACTTCAGGTCGTGCTGAATTTTCCAGATGAATTTTTTTTTTTTTTTTTTTTTGCTTTACATCGGGGCCTTGCAGAGAGACATGATCACTCGCCCAGCTTCTCTTCAGTCCTCCAGTTTGTGTCTCTCCTCTCCTGCCGAGCGCTTTCTCCACTGATGGACCGCCAGCTCCCGCACTGACGTCATGTCAGGACCTGCGCGGCGTGTCGACCAATCACAGAGTCCTCTCGCTCCGAAGCACTTGTAACATGACGTCTCACTCGTCCCTTGTTTTTCTGAACGATTACATATACCACATGTATACATAAACGGCATATCCATGTTAGGATAGTTTACCAGAGCATAACAGGGCATTCAAAACAAGATTTATTCTAATTTATCTTTTTAAACATGGTTGTGTTTATGGCAACATAATGCTTTAGTGTCTATCGATCTAAGGCAGATTTGGTGAGCATATGCATCCAAATTGGGTTTATGGATTAATATTATCATTAACCTTTCAGTTTACAACTGTTTTGACTGTGTTAAGGATAACCAGTAGGCGACTGGTCATTTGGACTAGAATTTGAGCACATGGTTCACAAGATGCGATAAGATGGGAGCTTTCTGCCTAAATAGAGGATCTTTGTTTGTCTGAGGCTTTTCTGGTGAATGTGGCCAAACCAAAGACTGAACGTTTCCCTCCAAACCTGTAAAGGATTAAAGTTTGTTTTTTTTCATTGAATTTTAACAAAGTAAATATTCCTGTAACCAATGCTAAACATGTTAAATTCATGTCGAGTGTGCATAACAACCACACTTACAGCATGTTGTTTCAGAATTTAAGATGCAAGATTGGGAAAAGGTTTGACTTCTAGTCCACTTTGAATGAACTTCACTGCAGCTCTCCCTGTATTCTACTATGGGAATGTCCTGCAAATCTAATTCCATACTCAATCATATATGCAATCACTTCTTCTTTTTTTTTTTTTTTTATTGCCAATAACTGAGCAACCAGGTGAATAAAAACCGCAAAATACTGTTTGGAATCACAAAGGGCAGAACATTGCTTTTTTTTAATGTAAGGTGGGGCACAACTTATGTGTTTTTTGTTGTTTTTTTTTAACTATTGTAGAAAATACAGTTTTAAAACGTAATGGTGATACAAAAAATTTTAAATTTAAAAGCTTGAGGGAATTATCTTTTGCCCTTTTATTTAACTATAGCAACTTGACACTTTGAAGCACACAAACCTTCATCCACGTGAGACTTCTGGAGATTGTAGTTGTGCTAGTTTTGAATCAAACTGAACTGAATAATATTTTAATAATCCCCAAAGAGGGAATTATTTTGCAGCAGTAAAAATTCAGAATAGAGTGCAGAGCTGCTCCTTCACAGTAACATTGCAGCTTTTATTAACAAATATTACAATCCCTCCTTCTTTTTAGTTATGCTACTGTGGTTGCAGTTTATGTCTGCCAGTATAGTCTGAAAGCTGAGTAGAGGTGTATTGGAGCCCAGGAAATAAAAAAAAGAGTGCTCAATTTCAAAACGCTCTGTTTGGCCTTCATAAGTACTACAAGCACTTCCATTTTATATGCAGTATTTTATACTGGAAATCTCAAAACCGCCAGAAATGTATATTTTCTATTTAATATTTACAATAAATTGAATTGTCATTACAGCAATACACTGGCAGCAATAAATGCATTTTTTAACAGACACAATAGACAGACCAGACCATGTGCAACATGTGAAGTAGACCGCCTGTGGACAGAAGCATTCACAAAGCATTTACGTTGTTGTGGAGATTCTGAAGTAAATGGCAGCTCTACATCTCATTCTCAGTCACACATAAAGCCGAACGGCTGTACAGGCACAGCAGGAGCCCTTCGTAGTATTCCAAAGAGGAAGTCTGACTAAAAGAGAAGAAAAATATGATTATAATTTTCGCTGGCATTTTAACAAAACGGACATGCTGAATGGGCACAGTCACACACGCACTGGAGGATGTGCTGTCTCACAAAACAGCATTTGTCTCAGAGCTGGTTGGCCAGGAGAGGTTTGTCACTTGGAGGGGAAATATTTGCTACAACCACTAACCGGTAAAGACAAACAGGTGAATTTAAGAGCAACATGATATGGCATATGTAGGGAATGCATACAGGTAACATGCGACTCGCCATTTAATGTTAAAATGAGAGGACAGATGATTAGGCCCATTCAAAATGTCTGTGGTTCTGCTTCTGTCCAAGTGTTACTGTCCTTACTATTCCTGGATGAACACACCAAGAGGTCAACTGTGTCTTACGGTTCTGGCCTCAAATACCCAGAGGTCAGTCTGACTCCACCAGCAGTCAGCCAGCCATCTTCTGAAACAAAACAACTGTTACTGATGAACACCAGCAAGATGAAAAGAGACCTTAAAAACATGGTACACGCCAGGGAAAGAGGCAAAAAAAAAAAGAAGAAGGAAAGAGTTTCTACCTCAAAGATCAAAAAAGTCCAACGACAGCAGGGGGATGATCAGGGAAAAATACAATGAAAGTTCTTGGTGATCCAGTCACAGAGCAGATAGACGACAAAGTTCCCACTGGGTAAATAAAATCAAAATTACAAGGTGGGTAATGATTGAAGAGCAGACTTTTTGTTGAATGATAAAGACTCCATATCTGACTTTTTGGTGGTGATCTTCTTGTCATGCTGATCAATGAATCCTTACATACTGCCCACACATATATACAGTAACACATAGATATGCTTAATATGTGCATTACCTATATGTTGTTAGTTTATTGTCATATTTTATTCAGTGGTAGAGTGTCAAGAGCACTAGTTGGTATGTGTGAAAACATAATTAGGGAGTAAAGCTAATTCTGATAGAGTCAATAGATTAATGGCTAAACAATTTATTTCCTTGATAGCGTGTGGCAAGAAAACTATTTAAAAATACGACCGCGGCAGGACTCGAACCTGCAATCTTCTGATCCGAAGTCAGACGCCTTATCCATTAGGCCACGCGGCCGATGTGAGTACCTCGGTCACACTATGTATATATGTACGTACACACAAAAAACTGACTAACTACTACTACAACTAAATTATGTTATGTATATATTTCGTTTCGGCATTACTATATACCCCACGATATGTATCTAAACATTTGGTCCTAATACTCAAAACCTGCATTCATCCAGACCGCATGGGGTCACTAAAGCTAAATGCATGCCTTGCTTGGTTTTACCAAGACTCTGGCTAGGCATGCTATGGTATTACTTACTGCGTGTGCACGGCCATGTGTGTGCATCCAGCCCATAACACAAGTAAGGTGAGGTGCTTGTTTTCCTGTTAAAGTCTTTCATACGTAGTTAGAGCAGGTTGGATTAACAGGTCGTTTTGTTGCTCGCAATGTAGCTTGTGTGAGCAAAGTGTTCGTAAACACGCGGGATTTGGCGGCGCAGCAGCTGGATGTAGTTTGTCTCTACACGTGTAACTTACAGTCAGCTTTTAAAGCAGTCGCTTTTTACCGTGTCATAATCAAGTTGGGTTAACTCTTTGAGTAATTTTAAATTGCTCAAAGAGTGGTAGGGATAAGTGATTACGATCAGATGGCACAATAATAATAGACCTATGAGCCAAAACCCTATCCACGTTACTACATTTCATGAAAGGTCATAGACCTAACAAAGCTGTATCATCCTTTCTTTTAGCTTTGTTGACATGCATAGGAGGTGATGCTGCACCTGTTACGCTGTCCCCTGCAGAGGACTCTCTTGTCTCTACAATGGAGGGATCCACGCTGCTTCTACTCCACCAAGCCTTGCTCGCTGCAGGGCGAGGACTCCACAGAGACCCGCTTCAACCCTCTGAACATCCAGATGCTGTCGAGAAACCTCCATGAACAGATCTTTCGTGGAGTGCAACCACAGTACAGTGAAGAAGCTGTTGAGCGCAGCATAAGGCACTTGAAGAAACATGAGTTGTGGGGGAAGGAGGCTACACTCTTGCCGGATGTTGAACTTAAACTTCCCCCAATGTATGGCAAAAGCGTTGATGAGCACTTTCGCACCCTGGCTGAGAAGCAGAGTCTTTCCTACCTCGAGGCTGCAGAGAAGCTGCTGCGGGCCAAGCTACCATCTATGCCCCGGGAATGGAGCTGGGATGTTGGCTGGACACGCTACGGGCCCAATGGAGAGAGTCGGAAAGTTGATTTCCCAGATGAGTCTGCACTAGTGTTTGACGTGGAGGTGTGCACAACAGAGGGACGGTGTCCTACGCTGGCCGTTGCTTTGTCGCCCAGCAACTGGTGAGAAACGGGACATAATGGTGGAAGTTGTATGTTGGCCATCAGTCCCCTGTTAACAAATATGTTAAAAACATATCAAATAAGATATGGATGCACGGGTGCAACACTGTCTTTAAAACGTTTTTTCCTTTTAGGTACTCCTGGTGCAGCAAGCGTTTAATTGAGGAGCGTTACTCCTGGTCCAACCAGCTGACTCTTGCTGACCTCATTCCATTAGAGACTCCTTTCAACTCTGCCCGCCCACCAGGTGGTCAGTGGAAGGACAGGCTCATAGTGGGCCACAATGTCAGTTTTGATAGAGCTTACATTAAGGAGCAGTACTTTCTAAAGGTTAGTACTTAGAAGGCTGTGGTGCATTTTAATCTTCTTTCAAATGTGGACCTTTAACATATTGCTTTACAGCACCTCTTCTATACTTTCCTGTAAGGGTTCAAAGGTACGCTTCATGGACACTATGAGCCTCCACATGGCCATCTCGGGGCTGACGGGGTTTCAGCGCACACTGTGGATGGCCAACAAACTGGGTAAAAAGAGGGGTCTTCAAGAGGTTAAGGAGCACATTAAGAAAACCAGACAAAAGAGGGATGGCCCAATGGTTTGTCTCCGCGTGCAGCTGTTATTTACCTACATGCCTTATGAAAGTCTTGGCTCTTATTTCTGGTATTTTCAGAACTTTTATACTCTTTATTCTTTACATCGGCAAAACTCACTACGACATGTTTTTGTGTTTAGATTGGCTCTTGGGACTGGGTGAATATTAGCAGCATTAACAATCTGGCTGATGTCCACGCTCTGTACGTGGGAGGGCCCCCGCTGGAGAAAGAGGCCCGAGAAATCTTTGTGAAAGGAAGCATGATGGACGTGAGGAACAACTTCCAGGTTAGGTCTAAATGTTAGATTTTATTTTGTCTCATTGCATCTTGTAGTTGACTTCCTGTTGTTATGAAGTACAGTTGTGGAGGATAAATTTGCTTTGGCTTCCACCTACAGGACTTAATGCGATATTGCGCTCTGGATGTTCAGGCCACACATCAGGTCTTCACGGAGCAGCTACCACTCTTCATGGAGAGGTTGGTAAATGCCAAACCATTTCACACGCTGTTTGAACTGATCTTCTAGCCATAAGTAAGGCATTGCTTTATTCACCGAGTTATTCTAATCCGCTGTGTTTCGTAAGGTGCCCTCACCCAGTGACGCTTGCGGGAATGCTGGAGATGGGTGTGAGCTACCTTCCTGTCAATCAGAACTGGGATAGATACCTGGAAGATTCTCAGGATGTGTATGAAGAGCTTCAAAGGGAGATGAAGAAGTCTTTGATGACTCTGGCAGATGATGCTTGCCAGCTCCTGCAGGACGCCAGGTGAGATGAACGCATGAATTTGACGGCTGTTATTTTGCAATAGCATTTTTAGTAAATGTAGACAAAATATGTAACTGTGTTTTTGAGACTAAACATTAACCATGCATATGGCTTATGTTTTTAAGATACAAAGAAGACCCGTGGCTTTGGGATCTGGAGTGGGATGTCCAGGAGTTCAAGCAGAAGAAGGTGCCAGCCAGCAAGAAGAAACCCTCTAAAAATACAGCCGAACAACAAACCACTACTCCTCCTCCAGACTGGGAAAATGGTGACAAATCCACCTAATGTATTTTTTTTTAATGTTTCCTGTAAAAAAAAAAAAAAAAAGAAATTACATAAAGGATGTTAATGCAGTGAAAGATGAAGTCAATCAACTGAGATGTTGTGACGTTAGACCCAGGGCCACCATCTGAGGAGGAGATGGCAGCTGCATGTCCCAGCAGGTTGGCTGTTGAGAAACTGAAGGAAACTGTGAATCGACTTCCTAAGAGAAGGCAACATCTCCCTGGACATCCCGGGTAAGGTCACCACGCACCCGTCTGATATTTATCTTTTTTTTTTTTCCATGTCCTCCAATTTCAACACATTGCATGAGTTAGTGCTTCTCATCGCTTTTGTTCTCCTTCAGTTGGTATCGTAAGCTGTGTGAGAAGATGTCTGAGGAGGACAGCTGGTCACCGGGAGCCAGCCTCATCAGCCTCCAGATGAGACTGACGCCGAAGCTGATGGGTCTGACATGGGATGGTTTCCCCTTGCATTACACAGAGAAACACGGGTGGGGCTATCTGGTACCCGGACGCAGGGATAACTTGGAATCTCAGGAGGGAAACGTTGATCCTGTGTGCCCATACAGGTATTTTGCCTGGCCGGTCTTCTAGTAATAAACCCGCTTTCAGGTGATAGCAGAGTTTAGCTGGATAAACTCAATTTCAGGCACACAATGCACCACTGACATTTTCTAAAATTTCAGAAAATATCAGCATCAGATTTGTCCCATGTTTTGCAGAGCCCATGCACCCATGTCATAAGCGTTAAGTCTTAAAAAGTGGAAGTAGTGCAGGTGTGTGCATTGAAGCCTTGATGTTTTCCACAGAGCTATTGAAGCTGTTTACAAAGAGTATTGTGAGAAGAACAGCAAGCAGCAGCTTGGGCTTCTGGACTCCAGCCCTTCAGAAGACCTCATGCTGACTGACAGCACCGTGTGGGCAAAGGTGCATTACGCATAATGTAGTTGAAGCTTTGGTGTGTTTGAAGTAATTTGCTTTTTTTAAAGTCGCATCTCAGTAAAACCATATGAGCTTCCTTAAGTTTAATATAAATAATAAAATACTGACCTTTTCAAGACAATATCAAGTAATCTGGGTGATTGTATAACTATTTTAGACAGAAACAGAGTGTAATTACTTGTATTAAGGTCTATAGTTTGATTTTAAGCATAGTTTTTAGGATTCAAGTAACTCTTTCCCCATTTCTGACTTAGGGAGTTTTATATTATATGCAAGTATTCTTTTATTTTAATTTTTGATATTGTTATACTAGGTTTTTAAGCCCAGATGTTCTGAAACGTGTTACAACTTTGTCATTTTAAGGTGGAAGAGTTAAGTTCCTTGGAAAGTCTGTCAGAGGAAAATGGCACCAGAATGGTAAACAACTCGACAAAGAAAAAGAGGGTGAATATCACTTAACACCTTTTTTTTTTTTTTAACATTTTTGCAGCTTTTGATTTGTTATGTGCTTCATTGTATGAGATTTGTTGAACTCTGTATTAACAGTTCCAGGATCCACAAGATGTCCATGAGGAGAGTCCCTGCTATTATCACCATGGAAACGGTCCCTACGATGATGTGGATATCCCTGGTTGCTGGTTTTTCAAATTGCCTCATAAGGTGAAGAAAATTAATCTTGTTTTTTTTTTTTTTTTTTACCTTGGGCCCCCTGAATAATTAACTCAACGTAGCCCCACCACGCTGTTTTCTCCATCTGACTCGTTATTGCTGTCCGCAGGATGGTAATCACAACAATGTGGGCAGCCCTTTTTCAAAGGACTTCTTGGTTAAGATGGAGGACGGTACTCTTAGAGCAGGAAGAGGTGGAACCAACGCGACACGAGCTTTGGAAATCAACAAAATGATGTCGTTTTGGAGGAATGCACACAAACGTATAAGGTAACAAGTTACTCTGATCGGAATCAGCGTTATTGGTGCTAAAAACGGTGACGAGTGCGGGTTTCTCTGTTTGTTCATAGCTCTCAGATGGTGCTGTGGCTGAGAAAGGGAGAGCTTCCTCGGAGTGTCGCCAGGTTAGCGTTGCATTGCAGTTGTAATTATTGATCACTCAGAAGGCGGGGGGGGTGTGTCACAGCTGTGTGTAACAGACACTTATTTCCCAAAGACACCAAGACTTTGATGAAGAGGGCAAGTATGGCGCTATATTGCCTCAGGTCATCACTGCTGGGACGGTAACTCGGAGGGCTGTGGAGCCAACGTGGCTGACTGCTAGTAACGCTCGGGTAAATGATGATTTAACTCTTAAGTTTGGGAAAAGTTGTTGTTAAATATTTGAGGAATTTAGTTTGTAAGGCATGTATTTATATATCCATCCCACCCCAGAGGGATCGAGTAGGCAGTGAGCTGAAGGCCATGGTGCAGGTGCCGCCTGGATATCACCTGGTCGGAGCAGACGTAGACTCCCAGGAGTTGTGGATAGCTGCAGTCCTCGGGGAGGCTCACTTCGCTGGCATGCACGGTGAAATTTGTCTCTCATAATTCAAGTTGTATCCCAGAAATTTAAAAATGCATTATAATTCGCTTGCAAGTAGTGTTTTGCTTAAAAGTTTAAACTTATGTTTACCGTCTGTGGGTCAGGTTGTACGGCGTTTGGTTGGATGACCCTTCAGGGAAAAAAGAGTCAGGGCACCGACCTTCACAGTCGTACTGCCGATACCGTGGGCATCAGCCGAGAGCATGCAAAGGTGTTCAATTATGGACGTATATACGGCGCAGGACAGCCCTTTGCTGAGAGGCTGCTGATGCAGTTCAACCACCGACTCAACCAGACAGAAGCTGCCAGTAAGGCCAGACAGATGTACGCCTTAACCAAGGGTATACGCAGGTAAGCTCGACAAGTGTAATAGTGTACAGTCAAGATTTTGTTTTTAGCCAACACAATGGAGCTCTGGCCCTGCTTTTTTTTTGTGTTAATGCTATTTGTCAGATACCATCTGTCAGAGGAAGGAGAATGGCTGGTCAGTGAACTGGGTATAGATGTGCAGAGAGAAGAGGACGGATGTGTCTCACTGCAAGAACTGCGGAGGATCAGTAGACTCGCCTCACAAAGGTAAAAGACCAAGTGAAGGGAATTACAGACATCCATCTGCAAACACTTGTCAGGACACCCTGCATATTTTCCTTTCAGCTCTCGGCGAAAGAAGTGGGATATTGTTGGTAAACGTGTCTGGGCTGGAGGTACGGAGTCAGACATGTTCAACAAGCTGGAGAGCATAGCCCATTCGGCCCAGCCAGCCACTCCGGTTCTACGCTGCCGGATTAGCAGAGCTCTGGAGCCCAAGGCAGTAAAAGACGAGGTGAGAAGGCACTGATCAAACTGATTAACTGCAAACATCCAGTTCACCATCAGCATTTCATTAGCTTTTTCCTTGAATAACAATTACATACATTCACCGAGTAGAATGATGTTTATTGTCACTGATGATGGAGGCTCTAGAGTACGCAATAAGCGCTTTTTCCTTCAAGATGGTTTGTTACTATTTTTCTGTTTTCAGTTTATCACCAGTAGAGTGAACTGGGTGGTGCAGAGCTCTGCAGTAGACTACCTCCATCTGATGTTGGTGGCCATGAGGTGGCTCTTTGAGGAGTATGACATTGATGGGCGTTTCTGCATCAGCATCCACGATGAGGTGCGGTACCTCGTCCGCAGTGAAGACCGTCACAGAGCAGCGCTGGCACTTCAGATCACAAACCTGTTAACAAGGTCTGTTTGGAGCTTAGTACATGTTCTCGCTGTCTATGGCAAAGGTGGTCGGTGAGACCAGCTGTTTCTGACACCCTCCTCCCTTCTGCAGGTGCGTGTTCGCTCATGCACTAAAGCTGCAGGACCTGCCCCAGTCAGTAGCATTTTTCAGTGCAGTTGACATTGACCAGTGTCTGAGGAAGGAGGTCACCATGGACTGTGCGACTCCCTCCAACCCCGCAGGTGTGGAACGCAGATACGGCTTTCCTCCCGGTGAGTTCTGAACATGCTCATTGGGCCTTTTCTCTTAAATATAAATATTCTTGGGATAGAAAAATACATATTAAAAAAAAAAAAAAAATCGATCTAAAATAAAACCATATCAGACTCAATAAGCATTTAACATTGTCAGCTCAGTTTTATTTTTATTGACCTGTTAAGAGCTCTGAAATGACCTACAATTCAGTTATTAATGTTTGGTAATTAGTTTCTAGAGTCTAGAAACTAATTACCAAACATGTCTAGAATCTAGACACAACATTGTAATGACTAATTTTATACCTGTTATTAACTAGGCTTAGAAATGTTTTATGCATGTTCAGGACAATGTTATAACAAAACATCTTGCAGAGCTCTGGTGTACATCCACACCTTTTGCATGTCCTTGTAGAGGAAACCATAAATTATTCTTCTTTGCTTAGTGTAGCCGTCTGAAATTACACAATATTTTAAAGAAGAAATTATTTAAACACTTTAAATCTTTAAAACAGCAGCTGGTCCGTCATTACAGTGTGATGAAATCAGGACAAATCTTTAAATAACGTAAAATAGAAATGGCAGTCGTCTTCTATATCAGGGGGAGCTGCATGCACAGTGGTGCGTTTAATACATAAAGGCCAGTTTCTTTGGAATCAAGTGAAATAAAGAATCACAAGCACTTTTGAAAATAAATGTGTTCCACAGGTGAGGCTTTGGACATCTACCAGATCATAAACATCACTAAAGGCTCTCTGAATAAAGGAAGATAGCCGTTAACAAACCACGCCGAAGCTCCGCGCAGCAGTACAACGAGAAACTGGAGAGAAGCCTGATATCAGTTCACCGTTTTCTCCTCTTCTGCTTGGGTTCCGCTGTCTCCTCCATGTCCTGCGAGTCCGGGGCCTGGAAGATGCAGAACAAACAGACGCTAAGAACCAACTTGCCAAATACATGCAGCTCTGACTGCATTCAAGACATTACGAGTGCTCGGCGTTGTAGAAGCCATGCTGAGGTGAAATGCTGTAGCCTTGTGTGCCTCTGGGAAGAAACGGAACTTTAATCTGGAATTTTGGGTCGGCTTTAACAACACATGGAGCAAAAAGGGAAAAATGTAATGAGAAAAAAAAAAACCCAGATCAGTGGTGGATCTGACTTGCACTGACCTCCTGACTCTCGTCCTGCTCCTGCAGGGCTGCGTCCAGAGTCGCAGCATTGATGCGGAAATCTCTTGAGGTGCTCAGCTTCATGTACTGCATGAGGTTGACCTGGACAAACATGCACAGATCTTGGTGAAACACGACACTGTAAAGACTCTGTTTGTATTTCTCTAAATGCTTATGTGGTATTCCAATATTTTCCCAATCCTCTGCACGTAATCCAGCTCACATATACCTTTGATTTCTTTGAGAGTGTGATGAGATACTTCTCATACTGTTCAATGCTGAAGATCAAGTTAGGGATGGCCTTTGTCTCGCGCAGAAGCTTCGTCTATCAAGAGACGACAAAAAGGACATTTTGATGCAAAAAGATTGAAGACCGTAAATATTGTAGTAATCAGTCACTTTAACGAGATGAGTCCGTACAGAAGCAGAAGAATTCGCATCGTTTCTTCTCTTTTTCTTCTTGTCATCTGCACCTCCACCAGTGTATTCTCCACTCTAGCCAAGAAAAAAAAAAAGAGGAAAAGTTAAGGAAAAAGTTATTTTTGATTTTCATATAAACAAAAAGGTGAAACAAAACACTGAACTGAAACTGGCTGTACCTGTGCATATGTGATAAATGTGTAGCACTGCGGCGTTAGGTGGGAGCCGGATAGTTTCACCTGCACACAAGACAGAGAAGACATCAAACTGTCAAGAGGGGAGTGGGAACAAAGGTCTGGCAGGGGGATGTTCTTGTAGGTTAAAACTTAAGTGACAACGTCTGGGACATACCAGCTTCTCAAAGCGAGTTGGCAGGACAGAGTGCTGATTGGCACACACCTGGATGTACTAATGTGGGATGTACAGAAGAAGATAAGTCACATCAGGTAAATGACTCCAACGTTCTCGCCAAGATTATAGAAGGGACAGATACACACATATTTGACCAGGGTGGTGAGGATGGTGTAGGTACGACTCAGTTCTCTCAGCAGTGTAATGGTGCATGTTCCTGGCAGGAGGGCCGTCTGGACCAGCTCGTTTAACGCCGTCAAGAGGGTCCCGAGCTGCAGCGTCACTGCTTTCTCAACTGGGTCTTGTTGGCCTGCAGCCTGGGAGGCTTCACCTACACATGCAGAATATAACAGCAGAGGTTTTAAGGCCGTTTACCGACCAACTCCAACGCCTTCTGCTTTTAAAATGTATCCTTATTGTAAAAGGCTCCTTACCGGAGGCAGGTTTATCAGAAGGTGTCTGACTTTTTTTCCTGGCAATGAGCCAGTCCACCTCATCGAGCACTCGACCAACTTGAGACAGGACCAGTAACTGAGACAAGATTTAAAGGAGATACGGAGGGGGGGGTAAGCACACCAGGCACCCACTCGGGGGGTAAAAGTGTTAAGTGAAGAATAAACAAACTTACTGCTGCTGTTGTGGCAGTTTTCATGTTGACAATAGCAAAATGAGACTGTTTCTCCACCTCAACATCCTGATTTAGAGAAAGAAAAGGCAGCATAAGGGAAATCTTTCCAACTACATACATGTAAATAGGCTGCATTGTTGTTAAAGAATATTGTCAATGCATTACTGTTAAAAAAAAATAAAAAAGTATTGTTTTAATTGAATAAATTCAAGATGCATATGGTGACTGCTGGTAAAAATGTGTTTTATTCCATAATTTAATATACTCTCTACCTGCACCTTATTGTCCAAATATGGGCATTTGTAGCACTGACAGACCAAGCCATTAGGGCTGTATTGATCTATCAATAAATAAATAAATATCAGATATGTATGCTCATATCAATATGCAATCCTCATCAATACATGTTATCAAGTAGACTTTTATAGTCCGTTTTATTAAAAGGTACAAATCAATTTTCATTAAATTGTCTAAGTGAAGCCAGAAGTGAAAACATGATATTTTAGTTATTGACAGCGATTTGATGTAAATGGAAGTGATGTTGAATGAACGTATGACATCGTCACATATCGATCGCTGGGTCCTGAATTAAATGAGTAGAATCACATCATGGCAGACTTTGTCATCCTGTTAACTGATGCAACATCGTACAGTGATAAATCTTGTGATTTACACCCCTATAAGCCACTTATTGATGAATATGAGACACAAAGGAAAAATGTGTCCCAATTTTGCAGAAGTAAATAACTTTAAATTCCTACTACTAACCTGCCTTCTTGCAGTTGTTTATAAAAAACAACAACAAAAAAACTGTTTTTAAAGCCTAAGTGCTTCTGTTATTAAATCCCAAAACATAACTCCCTTTACCTGGTCAATATCTCCCAGCTGGCTGTGGATGTCTTGGCAGAGCTCCAGCAAAAGGCTCACAGGGCTCTTGTAAAGGACGTGCAGGCTGAAGAGAAGAGAGAGCAACCCTTTGGAGAATGCAGAATCCTCTACCAGAAAAACAAAAAGAAACATAAAACGATTGAAATGCACTTCAAGACTCAAACTCTGGCACTAAGATAACTCATCACTCACCAAAACTAGTCTCTTTGCAGATTTTCACTGTCCACGTAATCATCTCTGTGAACTGTTGATTAATTCTAAATGAGTTAAAATGAATACAGCTCACATTACCTGATGAAATGCACATGTAAGTGTGAATGTACCTGTTTGGAGGATGGATTCAGCTGACGTGAGAGTACACTCAAAATATTGACCAGCAGCTGCGCTTCTTTGCTGTTAAACTCCTCCTCACCTCCACTTAACTGTGTAAACAGCGCCCTCTTTTGGCAAAAAGGGAAATGGCGATTTTGTGAACTCGCTACAACATTTGGTTCCTAGTTCATATTTTTGGATAATAAATACATTTCTGCTTCACATCATTAAGTATTTAAGACATAAGGAAAGTATTTGAGTATGTACCTGAAACTGTCTGATATAAAAGTAGTTGATCTCTGTTACATCCTCTTGTTCTGCATCATTTTCTGCAATGTCTGTAAGCACAACAAAATACACACATCTATAATAAATTTAACTATTTTCAGCTGGAAATATAAATAAAAGATACAACTTTTCCAGTGCTGCCATACCCATAGCAGAGAGGAGCTGGGGCATCTTGTCTGGGTAGCGCATCTGGCAGGTTGTGAAGATCCTTAGGAGACCCTCCAAACAAAGCTGGGAGAGGCTGGAGCGCTTCTCCTTCTTCCCCACCTCCTCCACCACACTGGGGATGTTTGTGTAACGCCACATCAGCACGCTATGAAGACATTTAAACATTTTCCGTTGATTTCTGCCCTAACATTGCCCCCGGACATAATGGCCATGTGCAGTCAATGAAAAGGTGGTTGTCTAGGCTCAGGGTTTGCACCTCGTCATGTCACAGAGGAAGCGGAAAGTTTTGTCTGAACTCTGCCCATCTGGACCGTCTGTGTGTCCCGTTTCCTCCAGCTGCTGGATCTTCTGTACAGCTACACTTAGTGCGTAGCGCACAAATTCACCACTGGAGCGGAGCACGGAGAGGCCCTCCTCTCTGCTTTGACTGTTGTCTCTACAACCCCCCCAAAAAACATAATTACAAAACCTAGTTATAAGTTGGCAGTTTTCCAAGCTTGCACAGTGATTGTCATTTTAATAAATTATATGTAGCCCTTACATTGTACAGAACTGACTAAAAATCATATCAGCTGGTCTCTTGGGCAGCTGCATACTGATTTTAAGAAACATAAAACCCTTTGATTGAATCCAGCTTCAAAGAGCCTTTACCTGAAGAGCACAGTAATGAGGGTGGATACAAAGCTCATAGAGAGTAAACTGCGGGGGGTCTTGTGTGAAGAAACACGACCCTTTCCAGATTTCTCCTTCAAGACCTCAGACAGTTTGTGGGATCGGGTAAACAGCTCAAGAAGCTCTTCAAAGTGACTTTTACTGGAAGACAGAAGCAAATTCTTAAGTGCTTTGTTTTTTTTTAAATTACCACTACAATAACAGTGCAACTGTTAACAGTCCCATACAAAGAAAGATGGTTACTTGTAGTTGGCTTTGATGAAGTTATACTCCATTAGGATCTCATACATGCCCATCACGAGCACAGCATAGATGTTATTCTTCACTCCAACGCTGGATCCCATTGAAAACTCTGCTGACTTGTCCTGATAAGTATAAACAGTAGGGGGCTTAAGATAGTGCCTCCAATCCAAAACTAGTATATTGAAAACTAAAAAGTCCTGAGATAAGTATGCAGCTAAGGAACAAACACTGAATCTTCAAATCTAAAAGTAAATATTTGTTGTTCTTGTAATAGATGTTTGAATCTTTATACTTTGACATTGAGCTATACCTCCCGATTCATTACAAAACAAAACAACCAACAACTATTAGTGTGCCTAACTTTGCAGGTTTAAATTAACTTTGACAGACAGCAGAACTAATACAATTTAAATGATGCTCGTCAGGGATAAAGCAGACTGAACTCAGTTCTCCGTACCAGCTCAAAGTCTTCCAGTTCACACTTGATCATGCGCCGTGTCATGCTCTGGAGGATTGTCTGTAGGTCAGACTGATATCCTTCCTCCTCGTCCTCATCATCATCGCTCTCAGCAGTGTTGTGGTTGGCTGACTGGCGCGTGTTCTGCAGCCACAGCAGGCAGTGCACAGTGCAGCTCACAAGATGTGCCTGAAACAGAACAAAAAACACTTGTAGCACTCTTCAACAAAGCGCTGCAAGACTTCTACGGCGCAAGTGAACGTACCAGCGGCTCCTGGAGAAAGACTTGGTCTCCATGAGCAGTGATGCATGGCTCCAGTTTCACCGGGGGCAGCAGGTCCTGTTCAGGCTCGTAGTACCGCCTCAGCTAAGGATGCAAAGATAGGACATATTCTCAAAGCAAACCATGGGCGTATGCACAACAGAGTAGACACTTATTTTTTAAATGCGCACAACCGTACCTGTGAAAGGAGAGTCTGCATGATAGAGCTTGCAAGTTGAGAGTTCCGCCGTAGGACATCATAGAAACCCTGGAAAAAAAAACCCAAGAATTTTCTTCCTCAGTCTTATATGACATTTTTAATAACAACACTTTCTATAGACCATGTAAGACTGTCATTACACCAGCAATGTTTTAGCAAACTTAAAACCAACTCATGAACGTAGCATTGCAAAGAGACCTCTAACCTCATAGAGCATGAGGCGCACATCGGCCTGCTGGCCAAGGCAACGACGCAGGCTGCTGATGATCTCCAGACAGAATGCTTCGTTGGCAGCAGAGTTGTAACGACAATGAACATCCACTTGGACCTAAGCGAGGGTCAAGAGTACAAAGGACAGTTGGTGTCTGACATGCAACATTTAAAAAGGAGTGCAGTTTACAACATGTGCAAGTCTGTAAAACTGTGGAGTGGAACAAATGGACGAGTACCTGACTGGAGGAGACCGCCTGACTGCACTGACTTGAGGCCAAGCTGCCCAGCACTTTGAAGTTCTTTAGCAACAACAAGAAGCCGGTCACTGCAGACTTCCTGCCATCCAGCTGACTGATGGTTATTTAATGTGAAAACCATGTAAGAAAATACGTCTAAAAATGCTTTCTTTTAATTTTGCTTTCAAACCTTTTGACTAAAACATGATTTATTAACTGCACTAATCCATTTTAACTGATTAAGAATCAGGTGGTACATACCTGGAAAACATGGCCTTGCGAAGAACTAGAATTAAAGCATCTTTCAAAGACATACTGACTTTGAGTAGGGGCTGGAAATTAAACATAAAAAAAAACCAAAAAAACAACTTTAGATAACATAAAGGACTAAACAGAACACTTTTTTGTGTCTATTTTTTACCTGTACAGCTTTCAGCAGACCCTGAACGGTGGTCAATGGCAGGTAGGACAAGTGGTCAAATGTCTCCGTAACCTTGGAGGATGACTCCAGGAGGATCATGGGAGCAGAGGCCACAATGTCAGAGAACAGGTCTGACAGAAACGCATCAAGAATGGTCATATCATGAATTCGGCAGAATTTTATACCTAAAACCCAACACCACAACATTACACTTGTATTACCTAAGTAATGACTGACAGGTGAAGCCGTCTTTGTGATTAGACGGTTCAAGACCTGCTCCAGTATTTCGCCTCTGACTGGCTCGTGCAGCTGTTGGGGACAGACAGATGCTCCAGTGAAAACGAAAAGCATAAACGCGTGGTGGATATCAGGCATTTACACCGGGGCATTTCCGTCCAGATGATACCTTAAAGCCCTGCAGGAGCACCTGTCCTCCCAGCTTACACGCCTGCTGAGCTGGGGTTCGGGCAACACTAACAAGGCCCTCCGTGGCTTTACCAAACGGTCCAGGTTTGGGTCCAAATGTGTCCATAAGGAAGAAGCCCAGCTGCACCAATCCCTCTGTGACATGATCCCACCCAAAGACACTGCCCAGCAGAAGGAATACATTCCATATGAGAAGGCTAAATACAAATCATTCGTTTGTGTTCAAATTTATGCTTCACATACTGTCAGTTTGTATATTTCATTGCATCTTGACTAATTATTGCAAAAACTGTTTTTCTTAAAGTGACCACAAGTTTTGGATGCTCTCATCATTAAGTAGATATTTTATAAGGCGAACCTGTTCTTGACTGTGTCTAGTATCATCTGAGCCACACCACAGTGCTCAGGCAAGAGGTCCTGAAGGAACTTCGATCCTTGCTGCAGCTGCTCATCCTTGAAGCTCTTGATGACTACACCTTTCAAGAGGTCAAACACCTATCCAAAACAGGGAAAAAGGAGAAGAAAATGAGCAAAGAGGGAATGAAATATGAAAAAAGCCTCAGATGTGCACAGGAAGAATAGTCTGCGGTAGCTCTCTCACCTGCTCTTCATAACGCTGAATACGTGCCACTGAGAGCAATAGGGCAACGCTGAAAGGACACAAGTCTCCATACGCTGTCTGCAGAAATGCAATATAGGCACGTGAGACACTGGTCAGTCTACTAATCAGCTTTAACCAAAATCAATAGATGAATGAATGAAAGAAATGCATAATAAATGAAACCTTTAAGTTTTTTAGGAACTCTCTGCCCAGTTCATGGTCCAGTCGGATAGCAAAGACCATATGGAGGATGACGGTCCCCTCCACGTGCCTCAACTGGTCCTGTGGAATAGACTGAACCTCTAGATCCAAGCTCCTATGGGAGAGGAAATACGTGCACCAAGGTTTATAACGAGCACACGATAAGCTGCCTGAAAAATAAAAATCACTCACTCTCCGTGTCTCTGCTCTTCTTCTTGGCAAATGTCTTGCTCCTTAAAGTAATTGATGATACCATCCAGGATCTGTTTCTTACAACCCTAAGCACAACAAAAGAAGAAAAAGAAACAAAATATTGCAGAAAGAAGGATTAAGATAATTAAGAGAAAGTGAAATGTGTGAATACCTTCAGATGCAGAGGGAAAACGCACACATGTACCTTAGCAGATAAAAGCAGCAGCTGGTAAACCAGTGGTGGGATCTCCTGCAGATCCAGTTTGGTGAACATTCTCCCTACTTTGTCCACCAGAAACTGCAGCTCCTCTGACGATAAGGGTACGTCCCTGAAATGAGGTGGATTTAAATTAAACTAGAACACAGGAAACCACAGAATGCAGAAACCTACCAAACAAGCAATAAAAATAGAAAAAGCAAAGATTATCCTTAAGGAAGGCCTAACAAAGACAAAAAATGTGATCAGTTTAGAGTGAAAGTTGTTACCTGAACATGGTTGTCAAATGAATAACACACTGCGGGTCCCATCTGTGTGACACAGAGAGAACTGTTAATAAATCCAAACATTTTCAATTTTGATGTAGTTAAATATGACATGTTCTCACCTGCTGGAGCAGAGGCTGTTTATCATCTGTTTCTTGAATTCCTCACCACTGAGGTCACCTGAAAGTAAAATAAACCACTGACTTTAAAAAGAGACATCACCATCCAGTCTTGTACTGCTCTGCACTTTATTTGACATGGATTTACAAATTAAAGTTAGTTTGCATTTACCATTTCCATATGACAAGGATTCACATGCAGCAAGGGCTGTCAGAACAGTGGGAAACAACTCCAGGGATTTTCCATTTCCCATTTTCCCCACTTTAATAGCATCAACAAATAGAGATGCCAGTTGTGCGAGAGATGATCCAGAAAGTGTTTGAGTCTGTTTATAACATCGGAAAGGCAAAATAAGAATTAGAGAGAGATTATCATATTGGTATCCATGCTCTGTTGTACATATGACTAGAAGGGGACATGATGACCCAATTACAAAATAATTAATGAATAAATAAATAAATACCAGAGGCTAAGGTTTGTGTAACCAATAGTTAGGTCCAGAATCATTTGGACAGTAACATATTTGTAGCTCGAAGCAGCTGCCAAATGCCAACCCAACATCTGATGTCAACTCCAGACCTTTTATTTGCTTGATTTTATGTCAAATAATGGACAATCAACCTTTATTTATATAGCCCATTTCAGCAACCCAAGTTGACCAAAGTGCATTACAGTATTAAAAACAAGTTAAAGATAAATACAGTAACAATATAAACTAAAACACATTAAAATGGAGTAAAGATAAAAAGTAAAAAGATGTACATAAAACAAATTAAAACTAAGAAAAGTGGCATAGTGCTCTTATGTGCCAAAAGCCAATCTGAATATATAGGTAAGTAAATTCTCCTCAGTCAACTGCCCAAATAAACAAGGAACGTACTTGGCTTAAAATTAGCTGTAATGCCTAAATGGCAACATACTTTTGTGAAACCTCTTAAATCAAAGCTGAAATGCTACAGTATCATCACACCTTGGTGGTTTTATTTCAAATCCACTGTGGTGGTAAAAAAAATATCAAAATCATAAAGACTTTTATTGTTCAAAGACTACTGAACCTAAGCACAAGACTAAAAACTGGTATCATGATTCACAGGAGCAAACTGGAGTGATGCCTGGTATATACTATATACAGATTTTGCTTGTTTGTTTATTTGTTTTTTTTACCTCAAGCATCAGCAACCCAATGATATCAGCTGCGACCTCCGCCTGAAGGTCCCCTGACTCACATAGAGGGATGCAGTGTTGATACAGGAGAAGTCTGCGATTTGACCCCTCCGAGGTATTAGGAGAAGAGCCTAAAGAAAATTAGTAATACAATTAATACTACAAAAAACGCTTATACGTGAGTGAGTGAATGAATGAATGAATGAATGAATGAATGAATGAATGAATGAA
This sequence comes from Xenentodon cancila, assembly GCA_014839995.1. Lineage (NCBI taxonomy): Eukaryota > Metazoa > Chordata > Actinopteri > Beloniformes > Belonidae > Xenentodon > Xenentodon cancila. The sequence goes on from CM026199.1 coordinate 17,371,591, forward strand.
TGAATGAATGAGCGAGCTCATGTATTATGGTCTGAAAACCGGTGACAACAGAAACCGTGGCGGTCACTGTACCTTTTAATACGCCTTTGATCACAGACCGGACCCTCTTGCCCTTTAGTGCGCTATTAGTTATGGCAGCAACGAGCTTGAAAGTAGGTAATAGATTAAAAAAAATACCGGATAAGAAAACAGATCTAAAAGGCAGTTTGCAGTGTAATGATATATTAAGATGTGTCGGACTTACTTGCTCATTCGTCAGGGAGGACAGGTACTTCTGAAGGGCCGCGGTGTTGTCTCCATCTGACAAAGAGACGATTTGATCCATTTCAGCTCGCATGTTCCTCCTGAAAAGACAGAAACGCGGAGCATGCAACCGCCTGACTGTATAGTAAACCTCGGCAAACTCGTCTGTTCACCTGTCGTTAAATGAGTGGAATAACAAAGCATATCAAGACGATGAGGCTTTGCTTTCATAACGTCTAGCCGAAATTCCCGCCAGGGGACGCTTCCTGTTTTGCTTTGTGGTTGCCATGTTTGAATCTGCGTATCCCCCTTTCTTTCTCAGTGTGAAAAAAAATCTTTCTTGCTGCATTTGACTGACTGCAAAATAAACGATTGTCACATAATTCACACATATATATAATTTCCGGTTAAAACATAATATTTAGGTGTGGTTTGAATATACTTATTTATTTCGACCTGTCCCTTCGAATAGGTCGTTACTAGGTTGCCACGTCGGCTAAATGTACCTTTCAACTCTTTTTTTTTTAACTTGTTCATTTATTATTTTTATTTAGTCATCTTTTTCTAAGTCATCACAGCTCACAGCATTAGTGTAGCAAGCACCGGGTCTTATGAAGATGGCCTCCACCTCTTTGTTACAGTCAGGCCACTATGGTGGACTGTGTGCCCTGAAATTACAATCAAATACCGACTGTTTATAGTGTTTCTTAATTATTTTATATTTTGATATTTTGAACAGTGAAGATACAGTCAGGATCTTGTTCTAGTTCAATCTACCTTTTGGTGCTCTCTACACCATCCTTTTGGTGGCCCTGAATCGACCCCGTGGCAGGTTTGTTTGGTGACGTTGTGGGTAAATAGTCTTTTTTTTGTCATACTCCCCCAGCATTTGCCACAGGGTGATGACCTGATTGGATTTTTCTCCACTCAAGTCATGACGGTGGTGTCTGAGGCCAATCAAAAACTCTGACAAATCTTGCACAGCTCCATTCACTTCAATGTAGTCAGGCCCAACTGCATCCTAAAACCGAAAAAAAAAATAAACTTTGTGTACAGCAGCAAAGAATAATTTTAATACCCATTTTAAAAATTCATCATGTGAAGAGGAGGCTTCAGAAGTTGGAGAAGCAGTCTGATGAACATTGTTGTATTGGAGGTACATACTGGAAGTAAATACTTAAAATGTGCATGTGTTCCAGGCCAAGTTTAGTTCTATCCACGTGTGTATTTAGAGTTGGTATATTGACATATACAGGCATTACCAGTTTTCTGGTAGAGATACTCCAATCCAATGATCTCATCTAAAAACATAAAGGAAATGAAAGAAATAAAAAGTAAATTTATAAGTATATGTGTCCATTCTTGTTGGTGTTATTCTAACAACATTGAGTGTCACGTGCTTTCCTGAAGTGTTAAAATGGCCACGCCAACATCACGTATTGGACACTTATGCATGTTCGCCAGTATAAACCCTGAACACCATAGTGTTGGATTAACTGTAGTTCAGTGTTAATTACCGATTTTAAAAGTGTTAGTGTAAGTAAAGCATGGACACATACACAATGTTTAGTGTATAATTTACACTGGTGATTTTGCTGTGAAAACATAAATGCTGGTAAAATTCTAACTTTAAAATTTCATTTTTTCCTTTTGGAATGAAAATGTTAAAAGTAAAGTAGCCAATACAAACGTTATCTACCAGTTTATTTTCTTGGCCCAACGTCGTTTTTCGTCGTATTTACATGATTCGTAGAAGGATGCGGTGGCGTTTTTTCTGTCGGAACAACGAATTCCTCAGGGCCAGTGGCGCAATGGATAACGCGTCTGACTACGGATCAGAAGATTCTAGGTTCGACTCCTGGCTGGCTCGTGCTTTTTATCTTTCATCTGTATGGAAGATTGGATTAGATTGCACATTTTTAATTCAAACGTATCATTACACTAACACATACACATACTCATTATACTTATCAACATCCACTGGATGATCAGTTCCAGAATCAATTGGTTACGCAGGATAAAACGTGAACAAGTGCATTTACGAAAGTAGTACAGTTATTGCTTATAATTTGCTTATTAGTTCAAAGGCAGGTAAAAACTCCAGCTGAATGCCAGCTGAGGAGAGACAGAGACACACCGTCAAAAATGCAAAAGGCAAGATACATTAGTATAATCATCCACCTACTATAGTCTTGTCCTCACCACGAACCATCAAAGTGCATTTTGAAGAAACACGGTAAACGTCATTAATCATCCGAGTGACACTTGTACGGGGTATCCGCCTGTCGGAAAAAACTCATGCAGTACCGCTGCCTTCCACAGGGCCAGTGGCGCAATGGATAACGCGTCTGACTACGGATCAGAAGATTCTAGGTTCGACTCCTGGCTGGCTCGTAACTTTTCTTGATTATTATTTTTTTAAATAAAGGATTGACCTGTTTATATAAAAAAACGACAAGTTCGACTTTAGAACAGTTATACGCTTATTGTGCCAAGGAGGATATTTCTTAAAAAGGGTGTATCATTTTTTCTTATTTCTGTTTTTTTTACTGCATGTTCATGTAAATTTTTTAGTGCAAAAGAAATTTGGCAAACCTTTCCTAAGCTGCTTCACTGCTTTATTCAATTATCAACGACGTTAACAACTTACTTCCGTTTGCTGGTGCTCCATGACCGCGACTGGCCACCTGTATATCCAGCTTATTCATGGTAATTCTTGGTTACGATTATATTGCTTCGCCAGTTTATCGACATTTTCGAAGAAGGTTAAAAAAAAACCGCACACAAAAGTATATATTCAATTTTTCTATGCCTGTGCCCTGATAATGTTACCTGCTACTGACTGATGTTGCCTGTAAAAGGTTCATTGGTGACAGCTACTATTGGCAGCTAAATCCTTCAGGTGCTGGATAAAAAGGCCCCGAAATAGCAAAAATACATTTGACATATTTAGGATCAAATTTTAGACTTAGCGTTTTCTACACTAAGACGGTGGCCGTTTTCTGTGGGCCAGTGGCGCAATGGATAACGCGTCTGACTACGGATCAGAAGATTCTAGGTTCGACTCCTGGCTGGCTCGATCTTTTTTGCTCGTTCGAGCTTGAACTTATTTTTATATATTCAAAATTGGACACACTCCTGGCAAATTTTTTTTTGTTTCTTTTGTTTTTTTCTAAAATGTGAGTGAATTCGTTTGTCAAGATGGGGTTACAACTATAGAGTATAAGTAACTGTTTTTAAGCACAATATAAACTCACGTAAATGGTATTCCTCGATTCTTCGCGATTTAACGACCCCACTTGAAACTCATGTCATTCACACACCTTGTCACAGGGCCAGTGGCGCAATGGATAACGCGTCTGACTACGGATCAGAAGATTCTAGGTTCGACTCCTGGCTGGCTCGAAATTTTTTTCCACGTGTGTTTTTTCTTAGACACGCTTATTGATTTTTAATGATCCATTATGTTTTGAATATAAGGTTTGTTTCTGTGTCACAAAATGTTGCAAAAATGACCATCAACCGAAAAAGGAAGTTATGATAAAATTTGTGTGAATGATTAATCAGACTTATACTTACAAAATCATGAAAAAGTATACAAAAGCATGAAGCACGACGGTTCAGATTCACATACACTCCAGAAAGAAATTACAATCAATTTTAGCCATAATAAAAACAGGTGAATAAACACCATAAGCCTTATAGTGTAAGGGAATGATAAAAAAAAACCCCACAGAAACAAGGTAAAAAAAAGAGGCAGTATAAGTATAAATAGTATAAATATAATGTGTATGTGTATCTAGTATGTGCAAAACAGTAGTAAATAGATATATGGAGGTAGATAAATTGGCTATGCTCAGTGTATTGCATGAGAATGTTTTTTTTTTGTTGTTGTTGAAGTTTTTTTTTTAAATTGGTGTTTAAGTCTGAGGTCTTTGCCAGTGTTCAAAAGAATGATGGCATATCTTCTGCCTGAGAGTAGGAGAGAAAACAGACCGTGATGGGAATGAGCGGAGTGGTTTTTTTTGGTTTGTTTGGTTTGATTGTTGCCCCTTGACAGGCAGTGTTGTTTTGCCAGGTCCCCAACGGGTGGCCCCAATCGTTTTTCGACTGACCTCACCACTCTCCCCAGAGCTTTCCAGTCCGAGACGCTGCTGCTCTCATGGCACAGAGAGATGCTGCTGGTTGTCATACTCTGCCTCTCAACACCTTTTTTCCAGGTGTTCCAAGGTGGAGTGCAGAATAAGAAAGTGGGAACATAAGACTCTAAGTCTAGACTCCTTGTGTTGCTTGGGCCGATTAGTTGCACTGGTATATTTTGTGTCATAGAGTGTAGCGGTCTAGATTGCATAGTGGTATTTTTTCCTGTGAATTTTCTCAGCATCACAATGAATAATATGATTCAGTTTTAAGGTTGAAGAGCAAAATTGAAAAAGAGCAAACATTGACCATATCTGGTCAGACATTTTATATATATATATACATATATATATATATATATATATATATATATATATATATATATATATATATATATATATATATATATATATATATATTCCACTCACTTCTAATACATGATCAACATAATCAATTCTGAAACAAAAATAAAATCTTTATGCAGGTGAAATAGTTATTATAGATGTTTGGCTCCATCCACTCCCATTTTATCTGTGAGTGAGTGTAGACATAAACACGGACTGGTACAGTTAGTTGATGCAGATTTAACTTTGTCCTAGTTTGACAGAGGGGAACTCCTGCTGCACTACGTATGCACTCTTATAACTATTACTGACCTGCACACGTCATAGAAATTATTAGATCTAAAGTGTTGTGTGTTTTGGGGTGTTTTATTTGTTTTGTTTTCTTTCTTTTGGACAGATTTGTAGGTCAACTTTTGCAGATACTTCAGATTTATGTGCTAGGGAAACTATGTACTCTTTGGCAGCAAATTAAATCTATTTTATACTCTTCGTCTCATCATTGCAATGCATATTGGTGTGTGTTTAGTGCAGTAACAGAACCCAGCTACTCAGGGTGTCTCTGCAGAAACATGCAACAAGTCCTGCGACTTGGTTCAGTCTGAGTCTCAGGGTGGCTCTGAAGTACAAATCACAGATAAATAACAAAAGGAAAAAGCACAACGGCAAAAAAAACACAAACAAAAAAAAAACCGCAACGACAATAGGAAAAACGCAACGGTAAACGACGGTGGGCGGGGACTAGATGTGAAACCTAATCTTTTGCTTCAGCCATAAACAAACATAGCCATGTAGATAACATATATCTACGGTTTCTCGATAAAATCCAGAGTCCACATTTTCTGTTTTCGGTCCCTTCTCCTGAATCCAGCCGCTGGGCAGCCCACCCCCAGACGACGACCATGAAGTTCCGTGTGAGGCAAACTTGCTTTTTAGTGTTTGTTTTGTCCCTCTGCGTTTCTGCAGATCTCCATGGTACGTACCGTTTTCTTTTTGCACAACGACATTGATCACCAATTTGTTATAAAAAACACATTTTGACTTCAAGCAGCCTGCATGTAAAAGTCTTGGTTTTGTTTTTCTGTGAGCAAAACTATTATTTATGTCCTGTTTCTTTTTTGCATTTCAGAATAGATTTGGTCAATTCAGACAAAAAATATAAATTTGACTGTACTAAAACCAACAAACGAAGTTACTTTTTTGAAAATGTTGCTGAAATAAAAGGGATTTTTTTTTTTTATAAATCCTACCATGGACAGAACAGAAAACCAAAATGTTATTTTTACTAAGTCTTGGGTTGGCTTCGGGTTGATTTGGTTGCACATTAACCTCTTCAGTCATCCCACATTCATTAAATTCATTGTACTGAACAAAATAGCTATTACAAAAGCCAAAATCAACCTACGAAATTGAAAGTGAATGGGTTAAAGCAGTGTTGTCCAACCCTGGTCCTCAGGGCACACTAGCCTATATGTTTTAGATGTTACTCTGCTCCAACACACCTGATTCAAATATTGCTCGTCATCAAGGTCTGGACAACTCTTTTGATGACACAGCTACTTGTATCACGGTGTGCTGAAGCAGGAGAACATTTAAAATATGCAGGGCAGTGTGCCCTGAGGACCATGACGTTAATGTGAGAAAGGACTGGGAGATGTCGTTGTCTGATGTTCATTTATGAAATGGTTAACTTCAGGTTGGACTTTGGTGTGTCCTCTTTTTCTCAGTTTTTTTTTCACATTCATAATTACCTTTTACCTTTATCCTCACTGTGGACAAAGGTGACCGTGTGTTATGGCTCAGACATTTCTTCACTTGGAGAGACTAAGGTGAATGAAGCAGTCTGAATAAACAGAAACCACACACATATGGGGCTTGTAAAGGGTCTCACTCTAAAATAACAGCAACATTTTGTCCCTTTTAGCTCTAAATCATGTAAAAAAAGTGAACATTTTTGTAAGTCACTTTACAGCACCAAAATAAAGGTTGAAGAGGTCTGACTGTGAATCAAAAATGCATTGAAACCAACATACATGGAGAAATTAACGCATGAAAAAATGATCATCACAGTCAATGCCTAAAACAAAAATACGTTTGGAGAAATTGTATTTGACATGCATTTATAGTTTTTGGTGTCTTAGGTGTGACGGTTTGTCTCTAGAAATTATGCAATGTTGGATTCCCAACAGTGATCTTTTGTGAAATTGTTTTTCTGTTTAGGCTTTGTGTGTTAATTTGTGCATCATCAAGTGTGTCACCATGAATTAAGGCTATATGTGCATTAATGACGCCCCCTGGATGATCACGTTTAACTTTGCTTTGTGTGCCTTGCTGCATGCGTTGATCATGATATGAGAAATGTAGTGCAAATATGTGACTTATCAGGCAGATCAGGTTCTAAGCCAGGTGATAACATGTATGCACGCGAGTAAAATAATTGTTATTGTTATTTTCAGTCGATTAGAAGTTCGATCTATAAGATGTGTTGTTGCAACGTTTGTGTAATGGTGCTGGAGATCTGTGCTGGCCTTAGGCTGTAGTCATACCCCGAAAAAAGATTGAGGCCATTTCTCAATATGCATTCTTGCGTGTACCATAGACTGTATATAACAAGTGTGTACTTGTGCTCTTCTGCAGCCAAACTGCTGCTACTGCTGCCAAACTGCAGTTTGTGCAGCCTGCTCTGCAGCACCGTTTGCTTGGGGATGAGGCAGGCTGGCAGTTTTATGGAAAAATCTATAGGTTCTGTTAAACCTGTTTTAAAACAACTATACAGTAATGGAAAATTATTCAAGCATGCTTTAAAAAGTAAAATATTAGGACACAGATAATGTAAAATCTAGTTTAACCCAGGCCATCTAACCCAGTCCTACTGAATAGTGACTAAATGAAAGGGTTTAATATTGTTTTAAAATTAGGTTGTTAACCTCTTCTTAACCCTATAATGCCGGCTTCTAGTCCACTCTGAAGAAATCTGCTGATAATGTCCGAAGGTTTGTCCAGTTCATACAATCTATGGCCATGTCTGGCTCTAAAACAATTCAGAAACAGTCCCGTCAGCTGCACGGACCTTTTGCTTTGTGTAATTGTATGCAACAACTTGTACCTAATTCGTGGTTCTTAGTTTGCAAAAGGGAGATTTTTTTTTTTCACTGGGAAATTTGATTTCAAAGCTTTAAAGTGTTGCATTACTACTCTAATGTAAGTCTATTACCCTGACAGCACCACAAGTCCACACTAAGCTCGGGAGCCTGAGAGGAGCGCATGTCAGTGTAGAAGGCAAGGAGACCGGGGTCCACGCCTATCTGGGCGTCCCGTTCGCCAAGCCTCCCCTCGGCCCCTCCCTTAGACTGGCTGCACCTCAGCCTGCAGAGGGATGGGAAGGAGTGAGAGATGCCACCAAACAGCCGCCCATGTAAGGCACATGCACTCGCATCTGCTACAGCACAGTTGGAGGAATTCTGTTTAAAACATGCTGACTATAAATATTCTTTTTTTCACAGATGCATTCAAAGCAGACAGATTTTATTGGATCTAGCTGAAAAACTGGAATTTTTGATAGAGGTCCCAGACACGTCAGAAGACTGTCTTTACCTCAACATTTACACTCCTGCAGGCAGAGCTCCTGACGCCAAGCTCCCAGTAAGAACCCCTTATTGCAAGTTTGTGTGTTGTTTGTTTTGTTTCTCAGTTTTTGAAAATTTATAGGTTTTAATGCAGTTTTATTATTAATTATGACTAAATCATGACAGCTATGTTTGGGTAAAAAGTGCAAAACACGTTTACATTTCAAAATACACATGAACAATTTTGAAAACAAAATTACATTTAAAAAAAAACAAAAAACATTTACCTTTTGAAAATCAATTTTTTATTTCATAAAACACATTTGCAAATTTAAAAAAAAGGACATTTTAGGAATCAAAATTCACAATTTAAGAAACATTTCTTTTTAGGAAACAAATATACATTTTATGGTACAAATGTGCATTTTAGGAAACAAAATTTTATTTCAAGTAGTGTATTATTTATATTTCCAGTAGTATTTCATGTAGCTGGACTACGATTCATTTATTTGTACTACAAGATCAGGTCATCATAGCACCACACGCTGGATTTAGGGCATTCCCTTCCTGTTAAGAGCTCTCGTTTTTTCATTTTTTTCGGGATTTGTATTTGTGTTACGCGACTTGCAGATTTGTATCGGGACTTGTGTTTCCAAAAATGTAAATTTGTTTCCAAGAATGTATTTTTGTTTTAAAAATGTCAATAGGTTTTCTAAATGATTTTAATTTGCTTTCGAAAATGTTAACGTGTATTTTCAAATGTTAATGTGTCTTGCATTTCTCAGCCACTGTACAAAACTGTGCTTTTATCCTTCAAGTCTAAGGGAATTTTGAGCCAAAAGTATTCATGAATCATTAGGACAAAGTCACAATAAGGGGAGAGTAGTTTTGAATTTTTTTTGTTTTGTTTGTTTGTTTTTAATTTTCTACTTTTATCAGAGGGTAAAAAAGAAACGTTCACTTCATTGTTTTTTTTTCAGGTCATGGTGTGGATCCATGGTGGTGGCTTTGTTTTGGGGGCTGCTTCAATATATGACGGCTCTGCCATGGCTGCCTACCAGGATGTGGTTGTGGTTATGATCCAGTACAGATTGGGCATTTTGGGCTTTTTCAGGCAAGATGGGTCACTAAGCACAGTTGGAACATAGTTTTCTTAAACAATGTCTCTTTTTGATCTCATCTGTGCTACATGGTCTGTGCAGTACCGGAGATGAGCATGTGTCTGGGAACTTTGGCCTGCTGGACCAGGTTGAAGCCCTGAGGTGGATCAAAGAGCACATTCACAACTTTGGAGGAGACCCAGATTTAGTCACTATATTTGGGGAGTCTGCTGGTGGAGTTAGTGTATCTGTTTTGGTAAGAACCGATCTGAAGATAATAGCTATACTGCCAAACTTTCAGTTATGTTGTTGCAAAATGAATTTTAAATGTTGTCCTTACTTGGATCAAACAGCTTCTGTCACCTTTATCTGATGGTCTATTCCACCGTGGTATCGCTGAGAGTGGTACTGCTGCAATGGAAACACTTGTGGGAGGTGATCCTGTACCAATGATGCAGGTGTGTCATCAGTTCCTGTGTATAAGCATTAGTTGGTATATAGTAAGGTGAATATGAGTTTTTAAATATATAAATTGTGTTGCTTGTGTCCTCAGATGGTTGCAAATGCATCCGGCTGTAGCCTTGAAAGCACAGAGAAGATGGGTGAATGCATGAGAAGCCTGGATGTTGATACCATAATGCAAATTGCAAATGTGAGATGCTGTGCTGGTTGTTTTCTGCAACACGTTTGTTACGTAACCTTTTACATTTATTTATATTTTTTTTATACTGAATTCAATTTTGTTTGCACTTACTTTATTCTGTTAAGGATCCTACTGTGAAAAGTTCTTTAACTATTGATGGACACTTCCTGACAAAACCTGTACACGAGCTGTTCAAGAAACACGAGCTCCTTACTGTGCCATTCATGACGGGTGTTAATAATCATGAAGGAGGATGGCTGCTTGCCAATGTAAGTGCTGATTGTATATGTATATTTCCTTTTTTTTTTCCAATTTGTGTAAAATCAGAACCTTATTTCAATAGTGGCCCATCAAAACTGGATTTGTTTTACTTTCTTGCGCGTATCTGCTGACATGCTGAATAAAGTTGTTTTTTCTTCCATCAGTACTTTGCTTTGACAAACTGGACTGAAGGAATGGACCGAGAGCATTTCATGAACATCGTGTCGATGTTCTATCCTGATGTAAGACACTGACCTCCTGATATTTCAGTGTTGGTGTTTTTGTTTTTTTCGGGGGGGGGGGGGGGGGGGGGCTGAGCAGCCTTTTACATGGGTATTTTCTCATTTTCGATAGCCAAAAGACGCATTAACCAGAGATTTGATTGCAAGTGAATATATTGGAACTGGAGAAGACCGAGTAAGAAACAGAGATGGATTCACTGAAGCGGTTGGAGATTTGTTGTTTAACATACCAGCCATTAAAGCTGCAAATGCTCACAGAGGTATTTTTCAAAACAATTTTATCCAAATCAAATATTCGCTGTTTAATATTTACTGTTACAGTCGTTCTGAAACTAATATGACACTCATTTCACTGATACCAGATGCAGGCGCCCCTGTGTACTTGTACGAGTACCAGTATCCTCCCACATTTCTGCAAAAAACAAGGCCTAGCTTTGTTAGAAGTGACCATGGCGATGAGCTCTTTATTGTGCTGGGATGGTGTTTCACAACTTCCCATGTGAAATTAGCCAGTAAGTGCAGCATTGGGACCTTCAAATATTTGGATTGTGCACTTGTTTTCTAGGCTTTTTAACCCATTTATTGACGTTTTAGAGAAATGCTCTGAAGAGGAGGAAAAGTTCAGCAGAACCATGATGAGCTACTGGGGCAACTTTGCTCGTACTGGGTAAGAATTGCTGCTTTTAAGTTATAGTATGCAGAAGTAAAACAAAGTTTTTAATATTAATGTTTGCGTGTGCGTAGGTCTCCCAATGGGGATGGACTTGCACACTGGCCAAAGTATGGAGCAGAGGAAGAATACCTAATTATTGATTTGAAGGAGCAGGTAACTGGTCGGCATCTGAAGAAAGACCAGTTTGTCTTTTTGACTCAGACTCTCCCTGAAAAAACTAAACAGCACGAAGAGAGCGTGGAGCACCGCGAGCTGTAGACATGTAGAGCAGCCACATCTCCATACAGAGCTACATCGTAGAAGTAAATGGATCAATTATCATTGTACAAACAGAAATCATTTGGAAGTGAGATAACTGTAGACGATGTTTTTAAAATACACGTTAAGTAGCTCATGTGGATTCTAATATGAAGTAAACATTTGTTATAGTTTAGTTTGTATCACTGAATCAACTTTAAAAGGTGGGGGGAGAAACAACTGATGCTTTAACCAGGTTTTTCAACAGGTGGTACACAAGATCTTCCTAAATACTGACACAACCTTTTTATTTTTATATCTACAAGATGTGAAGATTAATAATGGAAACTTACTGTGGCACTGAAATAAATGTGAAAAATATTATTCTTAGACTAACACTTGCACCTGAATGTAAAACACATTCAAACCCTTATAAAAAATAAACTGATGTGAGCAAAAGGTGATCTTTTTTTTTTTTATCTTTTATTATCATTATTTCTGAGAAGAGCGCTTAAGCTGAAAAGCTCCCTGAAGTCTGATCTGAGCAGTTCAATAGTTCAAACATACATTTTCCATAAAATCAGGCATATGGCATTGATAATAGTACAAAGCAACACATTTCAAAGGCAAATCATTCAAATAGCTGGGGTTACAGATATAGATAACATATTTTAAAATAGATGAATTAAATAAAATGTGACCCAAAAAAAATGCTTTAGCAGTTTTTTCTTGTTTTTTTTTTCCCCAGATGTTAGTAAAGCTGTAGTCTGATATAAAAGTGCAGGCCATTGGTTTTTGAAAGATTTACTTAACTGCCCAGAAAAGTGCACTTGTATTAAGAAAGCTACTGGGCACCACCATCAGGCCGTAATGAGACGTACAGACACTTACTTTGTACTTTGAGATGCACTGTAAGTCGTTAGCATGAATAAAGAGCTTGCCTTGATCTCAAGTTGGGAACCAGTGGGAGAACTGGAGGGAAGAGCTTTGCAGGTATAAAGCCAAGCAAACACGTCAGCCAATAAAATAAAAATTACACATTTGAATGGTGAGAGACATCTCAGAACATGACAGAAGCTCAGAAATCCGATGGTTTTAATACAGGGAATAATTCCAGCTTTTGAATAGGTAATGTTACTATTGCAATACACCTTTCCAGCTTACATAAGGGACTAATATGTTGGGTGTGTTATGGTTAAGTACGTTTGATATGGGTCTATGAGCCTAAGCATATCATTGAAAAGCTAGATCTAAAGTTCCAAAGGGCCAAAATGTACGAGTCAGGCTAAAACCGACCAATGCAACTGCAATATCTGATAAGATGACCGGTCATCGGTTTGATAAGTGGCCAATTATATAATTCACTGTGTATTTCTACCTGACAAATGAATAGATTGGATGTAACGTGACACTTCTTGTCTAATAAGCATACTTAAATCCTGTCTTCACTCGCCTGTGGCCAAGAAAAACACCTGAGACCCGTTTTTTTTCTTTTTTTCTCCTTAATATGATGTCTCCACAGCAGAGAAAACCCCCAAAACAAACAGACAAAACAAAGTAATAATTAAAGCATGCTGCTTTCTGAAAACAAAACTTGATCGGATAGTGGTTATACTGTAAGCCCAATCTGGTTCGTTCTGGGTAAATGCAGCATGCATTTAAATAAATGTGCTGGGCCCTGAAATCGGTATATTAGATTAGTATACTGTATTAGAGTGCACTGGACACCCTTTAATGCTTCAAGCGCAACTGAGTACAGGCATGGTTTTGGAATCACAGGCACATACAGCTGGATCCTTTATACGTGGTGCAAGTGTTATCATTCCTTCTTCCTGCATGGAAAAAGAAGAATAAAGTATGTGACCCCTTATCATGCTGCACTGGAGGATTAAGGTCACACTTGCGCAAGGTGATAAATGGTGACTTGAAAGGCCCTTCTAAGCGGATTAATGGGAACAAACACGTGACTGTGTGAGATCAGGGTGACACAAGTGGTTAAAGTAATATAGTAAAACCCAGTATGAGACAGTAATCGACAGAGCCTGGAGACTTAAGGTCATCAGCTATCAGGGTAGTAATGTCCTCGTCAGAGGTGGTTTGTGTATCGTGTTTTTTTTCTTCCTGTCATTAAGATTTAAAGCTTGGTGCATCAGGAAGTCCAGGACTGCATGCTGCGGAGCATGGCCTCAAATCGCTCCATGTTTGGAGCATGAGCGTGGGCTAGATGGTCCGTCAGGCGACTGTAAAGACTAAAAGACTTCAGCTCCAGCCAGATGAAACCGAAGCGGTCCTCATCGAAGAGCACAAAGAGCCCTGGGGTGCGCTCTGGACTTGTAAAGCCGTGCCCCGCAATCAGGCCTGTCCCATAGTAGCTGAAACACAAGACACGTCACAATCTGCAGCACACATCCATTCTGTACTTTCAACTAAGTTAACTGTGTAAGGCAATATGTCTATAAATCATAATAATATATTTATGCTTTTATGAAAAAAAATATCAGTTTTCGATGCACTGCCCTGTATGCTGGACTGACCTTATACGTGGTTAGAGTAGTAGTATTTTTTGACACCTCATAGGACATTTCTTACCATTTTCTGCAGGTACGAGGGTACACCTCATTGCGGGCCATAACCCCTAAAGGGAGAACGAAGGGCTGAGCCTCAGAATGACCGCTGTTACTGCTGGGGCCAGACTGACAGCTGTCTGAACGTGGGCCATGGTCTGCCTCACTTGCTTCTGCTCCACTGGCAACATCATGGGCTCCTGCCGCATGTCGGACTGAGCCATTGGCCTGCTGTTCTGCATCCCCCTGTAGCTCCTCATGTATCCCTAGCACAAGCCGCGATAGCTCCTCAATGTCGCGCTGTTGCTCCAAATCTGGGAGTACCACAGGTCGTCTAAGGTCAATATCTAGTGTGAGCTGCCCAGCAGGAACATTTGGGTCTCCCTGCAGGAAGGAGCAAAATTACAGTCAGTTTTGTGAGTTAAACAAATGACAATGGGCCATGCAATATATATATATATATATATATAGAGAGAGAGAGAGAGAGAGAGAGGGAGAGAGGAGAGAGAGAGAGAGAGAGAGAGAGAGAGAGAGGAGGGAGAGAGGACACAGAGAGAGAGAGCGACAGAACACAGAGAGAGAGAGAGAGAGAGCGAGAGAGAGAGAGGAGGGAGAGAAAACAGAAAGAAAGAAAAAAGAAGAGAGAGAGAGATAGAC
>CM026199.1:17386357-17516357 GCA_014839995.1 Xenentodon cancila
ATATATATATATATATATATATATATATATATATATATACACACATACATACACACACATACATACACATACATATATATATATATATACACATACATACACACACATACACATACATATATATAACGGTACATATATACATACATACACACACACACACACACACACGCATATATATATAGCAATTTACAAACTTACAGTGAGTTTAGTGGCTCTTGCAGAAGTGCCATGAAAGCTGAACATGACAATCTCCAAGCCATGACTGCCGTAGGTGCCTTTGAATAGCCCTGGCTGCAGTAAGTCTGAGGGCATCGCAGGAGGAAGGTAGATGCGACGGTATGTCAAACAGTTACTGTCATAACCAGACATGGAAAATGAGAAATTAGAAACAAACTTCTATCAAGACATAAAAGTTACTTAAATTTAAAGAAACTTGATTTCAGCATGCAGATGTAAGGAAGAAAGTCCTACTCATATTGACTGGTGTAAATGAACTTCATTAGAATGAGCTCCTGCATGTGTTCATGGAAGATTTCTTCCAGCGTTCGACCCCATTCTTCCTCTAACCATGTCCTGAATTCCTACAAAACAGTTTCACTCATAATAAAAATGCTTCAATTTCATTGTACTACATGTACTTCAAACAAAAATGTAAACAGGCAATTAAGTCGTAGTAACTGTTGACCCACACCTCCTGTCTGCCTCCTGGCATCCGGTGATGATCTGTCTGGTTACATTTTGTTGAAAATTCATCCTTTTTTACCGTCTAAAAATATCAGAAGATGACACATATTAGCAGATGACCTACTTTGGAGGCCACTACTTTCAAGTTAAAGGAGGATCTGTTATCTGTGTCTGGTAATGTCCTCCAAGCCTATTATAGCTCATTCTTATGATGCAAAGGTAAGTTTACTTATTCCTCTCACCTGTATGTCTCCTTTGTGGGGACCCTTGTGTCCATACATACACTCTACTGTGGCCTTTTTGCTCTCCCACAAGTGGATACGGAAGAGGGGCCGTCTTCTCATGGGATCCTCCACACGAGGGTCATGAGGCGGGAGATACATCCAGCCGATGATGAACAATCCATCCACCTAAGCAAATATATATGTTTTGTTTTTTTTTTTAATATATTTATTGTCAAGGCAAAAACAGCAGTGTGTTGCTTAATCACAAATGCTAATTTGAGTTTTTTTACTTATTAAATGTTAATGCAAATGTCAACATGTAGTAATCTGTAGTAATTGTTCCTTGTCTTATTGCAAACACATTTTGCGAAACACTTACCACAACATTAAGCAATCCGCCATAAGGGCCTATGTCAGGCTGCCAAAGACCCAAGATGTGCCTATACGGGTGAAGCACTGCAACACAAGAGAGCAACATCACACTGCAGTAATCTGTTTCTGCAGTGCTGCACTCACGGTTTACAATTGATGTTACAGTGCATTGTTAAAAACACCAGTGGTGAAGTTCAAACCAGGTCTCTCTACCTTTTGTTAAATGAGATGTTAACCCAAAGGAGAGAAAGCATTTTAAATAACACAGCACAACAGATTATCTGGTCTCCTTCCTCATAATTTATATGCAAGCATTAACGGAGTGCTGAGTAGAACTACTAAAACACGGACTATTGAAACAGGATGATACAGCAGTTTGTTAAAACTTGAATTGCATATATCCTGCACACACAAAATCCCTCATGCTGCAGCCATCCACTTTGAGGCCCATGTACATACAGTGTGTGTACACGTCTCTATAGTCCATGTGCTCGTAGTCCGGGAGGAGCTTCATAAAGCGCCCAGACTTCACCCGTGGGTTCACACCTGCACAGGCACAACACAGGCATGTGTAGAGCAGCCTATCACTATGGTGGGCGCAGTCCAACACGGTGCTGCGGGGAACGCAATAGTGCACCAAAACAGCTCATTCACAGAGCCAGCAGCTGTTGCAACCATTGTTCGGAAATCAAAATGTTTATAAAGGAACGTTTTTCATCTGTTGCAACTTTCACTCAGCATCTTTGTTATCTGGACTCTCACCACACATGAACTCAATGTAACACATGTGCAAAAGAAGAAGGACCCAAATAAATAAGAAATGCAAAGTGCAAAATATTTCACCGGATAAAATAAATGGTGGCACGAGAGGTGTGAAACTGACGTTTAACGTAGAGGTCCTGGCTGGACACTCCTCCTGCTTCCATCTTCCTCAGATCCTCTTTCATGCCAAACTCTGCAGAGCAGAAACAGGAAAACGATGAGCATTAAATTACCTTCACCAGTACTACCAAAAATATTTGCCTTGATATTAATGGAAAAAGAAACACATAATTAGTCACATTTTGAAAAGAAACAATGGCCACATTTGCTTAAAATGATAGTATATATGAGTTTTCTAAGTGATGTTCTGATTTTAAAACTGTACTGAACAAAGTATTTCGTCAGGGATGGACTGCTCACACTTAAACGCCAGTCAGCAGACGGATACATGACTTGATCATATCTACATCACAGTTTCTTGAGCACACAGCCAGCCTGAACAGTATGCAACTTAGCAGTTGTTTATGGCTCAGCAGCAAACTAAGAATTCAAGAATAAATGTATTATGGAGAATCCTTTTCAGCTCTTAATACAAATACATTTTCTTGCATGTTCTAATAGAAAAGCAGATTTGTAGTGGTATTAATATGAATTGCTATTATTACTAGTTCTGATATTACTCTTAATTATTCTAAATTCATTAAGAATGCCTTATTAGTCTGAGTACCAATATTTGTGATTTCCCTTTAAAATGCTTTCTTAACTTAAAAAAAAGAGAACTAAAACATTAAATTGACCCCTTACAGTGCAAGTGGCCATATTTAGTAACTTCAATAGAACTACATTATAGGGTTATTACAAAAATAAATGTGACAATGGTAATAGAGGTCCTTTAATATTCTCAATAACCCTCTAGAGTTGAAATTTTGAAATTTTAAGTATTTTATCGACTGCCCGATAAAGGGTTAAGCTCTTATTGCATGCACACATGCACTTGACTGTTGTTCTGCAGCACACATGAATACAGTTTCTTCCAGCTCACTGTAAAATGCCCGGAATCCTACTGGTTTTGCAACTTTTAACAACAATCTTTGTATGTTTCCTATTATCTGACAGACACTTTACAGCTTCTTATATAACTGCTCGAAATGTAAAGTTCATCCTGCATGTAAAGCTTGCTTTTTATTGAAAATCCATAAACAGATTATTCCTCCAACTCAAACATCAATCATGCATCTGCAACTGATTAGGGAATATGCTCAATGTTTTTAACTTGATAAATTGTTTTGTGAAGAGATAGAAAATTGAACCAAATATAATTACCTATTATTATTATTATTTCTCTTAAGCTGAATTACCATCTTGACATCTATTCAACTTAATAGTATTTGTATTTGTTTCCTATTGTTTATACAGTGTTTGATGGCCTTCGTAATAAGTCCTATTTGATATATACAGAATGGCTGACATGGGTTTAATAACAGTAGTCTATTTTTACAGCTCTTAATAGAGAAGCAGCTATTAATGTGATGATAATTCTCTTCATATTACAGCATAAATAATTAAAAAAAAACATTAGACAACATCTCCGATCAACGCATTCACAGTAAACCCGTTATTCCCCTGCGCTCTCAGCTGTCTCGCGCGCCTCAGTTTACCTTCTATACATCGCCTTCTCCATATGGTTTCTGTGTTGAGGATTTGTCTAAATGTCTTGCAAACGAGGGCAACATTTGGTAGAACTGTTCCAGGAAGCAACGAGAATATTTCCACTAAAAGCTCCGGCGGTAATTCCACGAGTGACTGCGGGTGTGGAGGTCCCGCGGTCCTGCTGACTTGCCCGCTGCCATATTCAGCAGCCCTGTCACTCGGCTCTGCAGTGGCGGCGACGCGGCCTCCGCCGCTGCCTGCGTCGCCTTTCCTTTGGCCCACAATCCGCTCCCCTTCTTCGTCGTCCATGTCGGAATCGCTACCTTGGTCCTGTTGGTTATTCCGCTGTCGTCTCCGGCACCTGCGAGACTGGCCCACTCCGCAGAGCCTGGCACAAACAGCCATCCGTAGTCACCAAACAGGTACCATTACATCACCACAACACATCTAGTACATCAGCCGTCCTCAACTGCAGACTGGTTCGTCCCCCTTCTGTCCTCCCGAGCCTCGGCAGCAGACGTCTCTTCTGACGTCACACCGTTCACGTAAATAGCGTAAGGTTATTTCTTGACTCCTTAAAACGCCGCTCGCTATTTAAATCCACGTTTTGTGCAAGGGCTCATGATTGGCAGGAAAGGTCAGTGTAGTGTCTCACAACCTGTCCACTCAGTCTAGCGCTACAAGGTCAGTCCCAGGTGTATTGTTGATAAATAAGAGGAAATAAGCACGTCACTGTGAAGCGCTTAATACCTAAGATGCTCTGTTTTGTTATCAGAAAATCCCCCAACGACATCCAGACCTTGCATGATTGTAAGTAACAATTTTTGACTTATCTCTTGCATATTAGACAGATTATAAAGTCAGAAATTCCGTTTTTTTTTTCTTTCAAATTTATAGTTCTACTAAATTAAATTTTCTTGGATTAAAAACAGTCTTTGTTTGGTTTGTTTTTGTTTTCCAGGAGTGCAAACATTCCAATTATTGAGTTGGTAGTAAGAACAGTTGCAATTCATCAACTGCCCATTAGGGATTGGCTCCAAAATGTTAAAATGCCCACATTTGCAGTAGAGATAAACATATTTATAGTCTGGTTCAAAAAACTGTTTCAGTCTCTAAGCTACATTTCACATTCATGACAACTGTATGGGGAGGGGTGGGGGGACTTTTTCTATACCGCATTATGTAAATTATATAAAGCAACACATTTTTGGATAGGCAGATGGCCAGTTGCCCAGGTCAGTTGGCCTAAAAGATGGCTGTTTTGTTTTTGCTCAGGGAGGAGTGCAGTCATTAATCATCGTATGCTGAGAGTTGGGGGGATACTGTAAATTCAGAAGAAGACCGTTTGTCCATGTTATCAAAGCAGCCAAACAAAAGGATGATTTATGAGCCACTAAGGAGATGGTAGTACAAGGTGTAGAGAGTACTAAAAGCTATGTTAAACTATACAAACACACATTTCTGACTGTATAAACAATTAAAAAAAAAAAGTATTGTATTTAAATTTTAAAATTTTACTGGGACTCTCTATCCTACACATTGCTATCGAGCGGTGGAGGCTGTTCACATTGATCTCTGTGCCCTTTACTCAAACTGTGTGCCATTTATAATGGTGGGACGTGCTCGTAAGCATATCTGAGAGTGCATCATCACGAACACTAAACTGATGAGTGATACCACCATCCAGTTCCTGGAAGCAACTGCTGCCACAGGGACACAATAAAGTGCTTCATACACATGCCTTGCATGATATTTTACGTATGGCTTTTTATCAGTTGCACATTCCAGCAAATACAGGTCTCAGAAACTGGTATATGAATTGTTTGTAAACCACATCCAAATGTAGATTACGCCCTCTTGTGTATTAATATGTATAAACCTTTGTTAATACTAACTGCTTCTTGTTTTTTCAGATACTTCAAGCATTTTAGGGCACACGTGAATAAATATTGTGCCGCAAGTTCCCCCAGCTCCAGGCCCACTCATGGCAGGATCTGAGAACCTTCATGGGTGTCACCAAACAGTAATAATGGAAATAAGAAAAAAAAAAACAACAACAGCGTAACAGGTTTTTCTACATTGTCTTAGATAACAGCAAAATTGTTTACTACTTGTAGCTCCATGGTGCAGAAATCAAACGGAGCTGATTTTGTCAAGATTTTGCAAATGTATAAAATTATATTTTGAAGATTTGAAGATTGAACAATTTAGGGAAACTACCATACTGACATAGGTTAGGCCTAATCCAGAAGATTGTGATGATGCACATAAAACACAATCACCACATAAAACAGCACAAAAATAAAATGTTTTATAGGTGGTTGGGCACTGGTCTGAGTTAGACATTGTGTGGACATTGAACAAGTATGAATTTTTTGGGGATCTAAAAATTCTGGGAAAGTTTGAATAATGTCACAAATGGACTACTACTACTAGTTCCTAACTAATCAAACTTGACAAACAGGGCTGGAAACAGGTTTTGTGTAGGAAAACATATTGTTATGATCAATTTGCATAAAATGCCATTCCGCCGGTGGCCTGACCTCAGAGCAGCCGGAGAGTTTGCGAGCGGCTCACGTTGCCGCCTGAACCTGAGTCTCAGCTGGATGAAGCGCGCCCCAGTGAGAAGGAGCGCGAGCTCGCGGACGCGCAGGCTCATCTCTCGCGAGGAACGACGCCGTTATCGGAATCTCTACAAACAACACGAGAATTCGTCACTCACACGGTAATATAACCCAATCTTATACGGTGCATATGTCGTGTGCGAGAGAGTTGGGAACGAAGCTGGATGAAAATTTACGTTTAACTGCGGGTTTTCACTTTCAACAACTATCACCTTGTGTCTGAGCGGCCTTTAGGCCGGGCTAGCATGCTAAGCGTTTGTGCTGCTTTAGCTCCGCGTTAGCACGGAGCTCAAATCGGATTGTGGAGCCCACGCTAGCCTTAGCCGCTGGCTTTCGTAGGGACCTGCATATCGGGTTTTTGTTGTTTTTTTTTTTTTTGTTTGTTTTTAATCGTACCTGTTAAAATTGTCAGTGTTTCCGAAATGCAGTAAGTAATACATCTCAGTGAAGACGCAAACGATAACAAGACTATGGCTGTTTTCTGGCAACGTTTCCGTTCGTTTAGAGCCCAGAGACCCCCGCCCAGTTCAGGAGCCACAGACTAACATGCTGAGTATTACTGCGGTCGAGGGGAGAAAGGCACAGACAACGTTGTTTAACAATTTTTCTTAACTAAGTCGTTTTAAATGAGGCATCCACAGTCTACAAAATTAGTGTTGTAAAGCTACTTCCAGAGCTAACGGTGGCTAACTCAAGTTTTATTATCTCAAAACAAAACTAGAACAAAAACCATCAACCGCGCTCACATCCTGTATTTAAATTACCGCACTTGATGTCTGCAACGAATTGATAAAATAAAGGGGAAGTTGACAAGTCATGTATAAAGACGTTGTGTCTTTGTCATCAACCGCCACAGCCTGTCTGTGGATTGTGTCTCTTGTGTGGATGTAAACTATGAAAATGCTGTATTTACTAATGTGGGTTACTGGATTCAAAAGTCAACTTTGCCAAAGCGATCTGTGGACAGAGATGATTGTATTATAGTTCTCTTAACGTTTTCTCCACAGTCGTTGGGTCACAGACAATGATAAAATCAACTCGACTGTAATTACATACAATACAGTCGAGTATCGGCGAAAGAAAATATACACTTCCCTTGAAAAAAATGGGCCTATAAATGTTTGCCATTGCAGAGGCACTGTTTTACTGTGATGGCAATAATTTGGCATGGAACTGGCATTTCTTAAAGTTATAAGGACTTAGGTTGGACTGTTTTTGTATTACTTACAATTGAAAGATGGTGGGTTCATTTTATATCAGGTGCTCAAAAGTTGGACTTTTGTCCACACAGAATTCAGTGTCAGCAGAATTAAAGTGTAAGAAAATGAAATTATTTGACATGTCAGCAACATTAATTTGCATTTCACAACTGTAGAACATATTTAATCACTGTGATAATGCCCACAATTTAGTTCATATACATTTCTAATAAGTAAGCGTACAAGGGTAGTAGTTGTATAGATGGTTGTAACTTTTTTTTGTGTGTATAGGAATCCCTGGCTCATCCAGCCATCCATTTTGCAGTGATTTTAACTGCTTATGAGCTGATAAAGTCACTTTGTCAGTCTCATTTTGGTTGTATTCAATGTTGCACATACAGTCATGTTTTAATATATGTAAAAAGAATAAAATGGGTATATAAAGTGCCTTGGATTGTGGTTGTGTGTGAAGTGGATACGGTCATCGTGCAATCGGAGACAAGTTCATACATTTTTTTGTAGCATATTTTGTGAAAACGTGTTACAAAGTTACTGTTGCCAACACTTTTTTTTTTTCAAATAAAGGCTTTCATAAAAAGTTCATTTTTTTCATACACTTCATGATGTTGAAGATTTTCTTTATTCAACTTTATTAATTCCACTTTCTGTATCAATAGTGTACTTATTTGGTGTATGTGTATACGGTTTTTTTCAATTATGTCCTGCCCCAAAACCTTGTTTTGTCTTGGTCAGAAGTAAATTTTCTCTCACAAAGTCTTTTTAAATGCTGAATGTAGTTTTGAGATGATTTAAACTTTAAAAAAAGAAAAAAAAAATTATTTATTGCACAGACACTGCAGATCACAACATCCAGTCATAAACAAATTAGACAGCCTCAGTTATACGTTTTTTAACTCGTACTTATACTTGTCATGTATTAGGGAAATACAACTTAAGATGAAAAACACATTACATTTATTTTTTGACAAAGACGCAACCAAAATTATGAAGTCATGTGTGGAAAAACTAATAACACATTTGCTGCTTCTGTATGAATTAAAAGGGGCCAGGAGTTGCTAATATAATGGACTAGATCAATTAATTGTGAGCAAATGTAACCACCTATGATAAACAGAAAGTCTGGTATTTTGCTTTTTTTTTTTTTTTAAGAGTGTTGGTGTTTGTAAATTTAATGCCAAGGAAAGACATCAGAAATTAACTTAGAGAAGTAATTGTAGTTGCTTATAAATGTGAGAAGAGTTATAAGGCCATTTCTAACAATCTGGAGTTCATCATTCTGCAGTGAAAAAGATATTAGTCCTGATTGGAAAATATTCATCACAGTTGACAACTTTCCCAGGATTAGTTTTCACTGTAGTTTTGTGGTATGATCAAATTGGTCATTGCTCAAAGGAATTGGCGTAAAAGCCTACAGCTACCTCGCAGATCATATGTTAAAGTTCACGAAACGACAATTAGAAGAAGTATTGTTTGAAAGGGTTGCGTGAAAAAAGCCTTTTTCTCTCTTTTTAAAGCGTGAAAAAAAAGCATGTTATCACAGTTTAGGTTTGTAAAGTTGAATTTGAACAAATCACAAGATTTCTGTACTAATGTCCTTTTGGACAAAGAAAACCAAAGTACGACCAAATGTGAGGTCACCCACCTAATTGCTAAAGCTTGGCTAAAGCAGGGTCATGCAAAATGACAATGATCTCAAGCACATCAGCCAGCACATTTAAATCAAAACTGGCCAAATAAGAAAAGCAAGAATCGTGGTTTTGCAATGGCCCTGTCAATTCTGATGCATCAACTCATTGAAAATGTTGTGGTGGGACCTTAAGAGTGGTACATAGATGAATGGTTGAAAACTTCAATAAACTAGAGAAACATTGCTAAGAAGAGTTCGCCACACATTTCCCATAACAATGCGATATTTAATATACAGAAAACCATTCCTTGGTGTTAATAAACCTAGGTGATAATAAACCTTACAGAAACTTCCGCAGTTAATAAATATCTTGTCTTATTTCAGCAGCAAACAATGTCTGAGCAAGGGCTGGATGAAATTGTCCAAATAACAGTAGAGGACTTTGATCATGATGACCATACTGGTAAGAGTTCTTTGAAATAATCCTAGAACATTTTGTGTTGCTTTATTTCTCTCCTTTATACCCTAACAGATCTGTGGTGATTTGCTTGATATTTACAATTTCTCTTTGACCAGTTTCTCATTTCAAATGCTGCACTGTGAATGAAAGATTCACAGATCAATATCATTTAATCTTAAAAAAAATATCCTGATTTTTCAAATGAAATAAATGCTAACTTTCTTTTATTTTAATATATTCTATGTAACTGTTTTTTTTTATTTATTTTTTTTTTATTTCTAAGAACATTGTGTATGGACTTCAGCAAAATTCAGTACTCAGGATTTTGAGCAAGTTTGGATCTTTTTGTTTTGACATTCCTAAGTGAAACCTTTTTGGAGATTTTGTGGCTTTCTTTATTTGATTGCATGCCAGATATACTGGACAATCATGAAGGTGACGAAGAAAGGCCACAGAAGAAAAAGAGGAAATTTATCAACAGCCAGGAGAATAACAGTGGCAATCAGGAGCTATCTATTATTAAGGTATCTATTCTGTATAAAGGTTGCTGTTCTCTCTGTATTGGTCGTGAAGGATGCACTATTTCTGAAAGTCTGGATGAATTAGTTTGTTAACGTTTGTTTTTCCAGAACCTTTTAGTGTCATTCACTGGATCAATCAGCCAGCGTCTAGATGTAATTGAATCAAAGCTGCAGTCTTTGGATGCAAGTTGCAAAGCTCTTGGTCGCAAACTTGACAGCATGGCACCCCCTTCCAAGACTCCTATCCAGGTTCCTATGGTCGCAGGATCACCACAAGGTGCCACTCAAACTTGGAACAAAGTGAGATGGTAAGCTTCTTCATTTCTCCATTGAATACTTTCCTTCAATCTGTCAAAGAGTTTAAATGGCCATTGCAGTTCTTTTAGCCATTTTAGAGACTCATTTGAATTTGCTTTTGCTACAACATCAAGCATCTCTATTGTGGAATTGCTTTTTCTGCCTGTTAATCACCAGCTTGTTTTGATCTTTACTTTCAGTGTTGTGCCGCAGACAAATGTAATAGTGAACAGGGAGCAACCAAAAAGCTCGGGCCAAGAAGACTCTCCGCTGGAGAACCTACTCAGCAAGTCAGTGGCTCCCTTTCAAAGAGAACCGTATAATAAAACTCAGTCCTAACACAAGGCCTTATATTCAGTGCCAGAGTGTAATCAGAACATAGCTGACTCAGTTTCTTAACCCACTTTTTAGTCAAGGTGGGAGTATAAAATACAGAACCTGTTTTTTTTTTTTTTTTTTTTTTTTTTTTTTCCCCAACAGTAAGACTGGTTCTTTTACCGTAGTTCACACAGTATTTATGTTTGCAGCACCATGACCAGAAGGCGTCAGAACACAATACTGGTAAAGGTGCCAGGCCCCGAAGAGAGTCAGGAGGAACAGGAAAGCGGCTCAGAGGCCAGTGACACCGTTTCTAATGGTGGTCAATCAAACAATGTACAAAATGGCCAGAATGTCACGCTCATCACGCTCAATTCAGAAGGTAAGGCTCAATGTTGCTGTCTGATATAGAGAGAAAAGCACACATGTACAGATGGACACATTTGTTGCTTAGAAAAGACCACAGTTGAAAAAACTAGACACTGGCAAAAGTAATGACAAATAATAATTTACTCGACTATAAATTGACAAATGGAACTCAGGCATTGCTTTTGAATTGTGGTTTTATCACAATCATAAAAAAAAAAAAAATACAAATGAAACCACACTGGATAAGTTAGTTGTCTTAAGAGATCAAAAAGAACATTCTAGACAAACATGTTAAAGAAGATCATGTTATAGAAGACTATCTTCAAGCAGCTGAATGTTCCTGTGACTGTAGTTGCAAATTTCATTCAGAAGTTTGGTGTCCATGGGACTGTAGGCAACCTCCCTAGATGTTGTCCACAAGTAGAAAATTGAAGGATGTCTTGAATCTGTGCAGGTACAATCAGATCTGTCAAGGCATTCTGGAGCGACATGTGCTGCACTGTGACAACAAGGCTTGGTCTTTATTGCAGGTCATGTATCCTCCAACAGGATAATGACCCAAAACACACAATTAAAAACGTCCAAGAATGGCTAAGAACAAAACATTAGAATATCCTCAAGTGATCTTCTATCATCCCTGATCCAAATCTTTTTGAGCATCTGGGGAAAAGCAGAAGCTCTTAAGCAGGCACCATTTGAACCTGGGACAGCTGAAGCATTTTGAGGAGTGGAGCAAAATACCTGTCTACAGTCTCATTAAGTTAAAGAAATAGTTTGATTGCAGTGACTGCCTTTAAGCATTGTGCAATAAAATATTAAGTTATGGGTCCTATCATTTTTATCCAGGAAAGTTTAATAAGGTTTTTATTTTTTGTTTTTTTGTAAGATTCTGTTCAACCAAAATTCATAAACGATGTCTGATATTCATTAGTACGTTTTCAGTAATTTATTAAAACTAATATTGCTTTCATTAGTTTCAAGTTAGTTTGGTCAGTTTCAAAATTTCTTTAATGGAAAGGTACAAATAAATGTGTCCACGTGTATATGTAATGCCTTGGACTCCCTTATAGTTTGAATGTGGAAATTACAAATATGTGGTTTTTTGTTTGTTTTCAGACACGGTGGTAGATCTATTATCAGGAAAAGCTAGTTAATTATTCTGTGAATCTTATTTTTTTATCAGCTGGTGCTGACTTTTTCCAGTGTGATAAAATAATCATTTTTACTTTCTGTTAACAAGCCCTACTTTGTACTTTGTAAATTTTCAGTTTTCTGTGGCTTGTTAGCACAAGAAAGGTCACATCATTCATGATGTGTGGAGCAAAATAGCAGTGTGTATAAAGTATGGGGAGTAGCAAGGTTTTTTGTGTCAAGTCTACAGTGTAAAAGGTCGTTCTAATGGATCGCTACCATGCATCTTTTTAAGAGCTCTAAATAATTGCACTGGCCGGATGTTTCTTTATTTCTGTCTGACTTAATTCATGCAGGCTCGGCTTGGTTATTCACATTTTCAGTAGCTTTCTTGAGTGTGTCTGGCTGAGCCCAGAAAACCGTTCATTTTTTTTAAAACTTTGAAAACCTAAATGAAACCCATATTGTTTTTATATGGGTTTAATTGTTGGTTGATTCATTTTCAGTGATGAGTCAAGGTGGGAGTTTAAAATACACTTCCACCATAGGAAGTTCTAAGTTATATTCAAAGCAACTTATATGCCACTCCATGATGGCACCATTTGTCTCATGCATTGCTTATTTGGTGTACTTAACAGCCAACGCATGCTGTGAGCATGTGACTCACATGATATTTTTGTCCTGAGTGTCTCACTTCTTTTGTACTGCCACATGGGTGTGCTATTGTATTACATCCATTACCAAGTGGCTGTTCCAGTGTAGTAGTTGTCAACCTGAGAGTCGGATCATTTAGAGAAGGGAAGTAGTGTATATGGCTTTTTTTCTGCAAAAGCAAGCTGGGAATATTTTGCAAACTGTCCCACATCCCAGTTTTTTTTTGTTTGTTTTTTTAATAGATGAGCTGAAAGAGAGCCATATCTATATATCTCTTGTTTGACAAAGAGCTGTTCTTTGTTGCTTCGTTCTTTAGATGATTATCCAGGTGGCACCTGGTTGGGAGATGAGAACAACCCAGAGATGCGAGTTCGTTGCCCTGTGTCTCCAGCTGACATGCTTCATATCAGCACAAATTGCCGCACAGCAGAGAAAATGGCACTGACACTGTTGGACTACCTGTTCCACCGGGAGGTCCAGGCCATGTCAAATCTCTCTGGGCAGGGAAAACTTGGAAAGAAGCAGCTAGACCCACTCATGATCTATGGCATTCGCTGTGAGTTTTGAAGTTATAACAGTCTACGATGAACAGGTTTTTGCTTCCTTTTTGTTTTACTTTACTTTGATCTGAAGTAGTGGAAAACATTACTATAAAACGGTTTTTTATGTATAAGTTTAAAGTATTCATAGACTCCCTCTAGCCTCAGTGATACGGAAGAAAATGTTTAGTTAAAATCTGTAGCAGATGCTGCAACTTGTGCAAGAATTTGTGAGACATTTGAACTTGCTGGTAAATTGGTAAAATGTGAGTAATGAATTCTGTTGTCTAAGAGAGTAACTGCCACGTCAGTGTCTGGTATCTCATGGTTATTATGTGATTTCTGCATTGTCAAAGTTAAACTGATACACCTCACCCTGCAGGGGTTTAAAACCTTTTTACCCTTAAAGCAACCTCTCTGAGACCCACTCACATTTACTCTCCATTCCAGTACAAAGCAGCTCTGAGTAGTATACAGAAATAGACTGCAGCCTGTGATCCCAAGGTGGCTTAAAACAACATGCATTCATCATTGTTCACACACACATTAATGTGCAACACATTATAGTACATACCTGAGTCTAAATGACATGCACATGCTTGGTAGAAAGATCAAATTGATCTCTATGTCAGTCCGTTGGCCATATAATGTATATTTATATTGCAGTGTTAAGAAAGGCTCTGCCATCTGTAATTTATCCTGCAGAATTCAGTTTATACCCCCTGGAATTGGTTTTAGTAAATGTTATCTCATGGCATATATGGGCATAAAGCAGGATTGAAGTTCTGTCTGAACTCTATGTCACATGGTTGGATAGCGTTGCATATTCCCTGCACCCGTACCTTTTTAATGTTGGATAGTGAATATATGTGTTTACTGTTTGCTGTAAGTTTGGAAAAAGAAAAAGATCCATTTTTTTTCAGTGACTTTATACCATTTGACCAGCTGTGGGGAAAAATAGGTTCAGGTGTAACTGTATTTCCAGCACTCTTCTAATTTTTTTGTTAAGGAATTTGTTTTCTTAGTTAGCTATGTTTCCGTTTGACAGTTTGTATATTAACATGTAGATTTGATCTGTCATTGATGGATGTTGAGGCTATAACAGGGCCCGATGACTTTTGGATGACTCATTTCTGCCTGCCTTAAAAAAAAAAAAAAAAAAAAAAAGGAATGAACACCTGCCTTGCTTGCCTCTACAGGACCCATCATGTGTAAAAGAGCTGCTGTATGCTGTCATCCCAATACCATCAGCTATCCTTCCACTCCCCCTTTGTCTCATTTTTCTATCCTCGGGTTGTAAAGGTTGAAGCTGCGTTGCTGCCAAACATAGAAATGAGCTGTCAAGTGACTCTTGCCCTTTAAACCGTTTACATGGGGTAGACAGTCAGTAAATACACCTGAGAGTGGATAAAGGATAGTTGTTAATTTATTAACAGGTGTGAAGAAGTAAAGAGATTACCTTCAGTTTTTAAATGAGCACTATTAAGCTCAATCTGTATTTAGCCAGCGTAATTACGTCTGCTTGCATCTTTTCTAGTTCTGTGAAAATTGTCATTGTCTTTTTAATTTTATTATTCTCTTATATTTCTTCAAACTACAAACAAGGCTTTTAACCACCATTAAAAAATAAATGAATAAAAAAAAAAAATTACTAGGTAATGACTAACCCTTATTTTGTAAACCTAACCTTTTACTCCTATTAACTTCTCTATGTCCCCACAGGCCACTTGTTCCACAAATTTGCCATCACTGAATCAGACTGGTACCGGATTAAGCAAAGCATTGATTCAAAGTGTCGTACTGCCTGGAGACGGAAGCAGCGCGGCCAAAGTCTAGCAGTCAAGAGCTTCTCCAAACGAACAGCGCGCAACTCAGCTGCAGGTAACTAATAATTATTAGGGGTCTGCAGAAGTGTATAGATATGTGTATCAAGACCAAGGCTCAGCATCACTTGTATATAGTCCTGAGAGTGTTTATAGTTTGTGTGTTGGTACATTTGCATTCAAAATAAATGCATATGGATCACTACCAAAGATGAATCATTTCAACCTAAGTTTATTGTTAAATCAACCTAAATGTTATTTCCATTTGTTTTATACAGGTGGAACTACATTTGGTTCAAAATCTTGGGTGGTCAGTTTTATTATGAGTGTTATTAAGTTGCAAAGTGGATCCACCCCGTGTTTTTATAGATGAGCTGCATTTTAGTGACAGCAGAATTATATAGTGCACCTTGTCTTTTCGAACTTTGTTCTTATTTTAAGCAGGAACATCACTTTATGCAAACAGTCAACACAGTTACTGGCAGGGATCTCTCCTACATCTTATTTTATCTGGTATATGAAAGGGATTTCACCATTTGACTAAAGTTCAGTTATAGCCTTAATTACTGCATATGTTTGTAATCTACGCACAAAGCCCTGTGTCCTTCCCTCCCCGTGAGCCTTCACCTTTCACCGCTGACCAGGGAAAAGTTAACCAAGGGGGGAATCCCAAATATCCTGTGTGCACACACAAGAGGTAGATTGCTAGGTCCTGCCTTTTCAGGCCCTGCACACCCTGAAGGGAACAACGCAAATGTTAGCTCAGATGTTGCATCTGCCAGCACGCGAAATATGAAACAACCTTAATGAGATTACATGCCAATTGACAGGTAGAGGCAGTTCTCCATGCTTTTAAATTGGTTATTAATTAGCAAACTCAGAGGGCAGACCAGCTCTTCAGTCTCTACATCCACTTGGCACTTAATTCATCATCTGAAGATACAGAGAATCTTTGCATAATGTATTAACAATGAAGCATGGGTGGAAACCTTTCTCTTAAGAGAAGTGTTTGCGCATTGTTCTTGGGTTTTTCATCTAATGAAAACAACACCTTGTTGTCAAACTTCAAGATAGTCTTCTTGAACTCTGTTAGCAATGTTAATCTACTGTAATATCTCCAAAAGAGCCTTTGTAATGATTCTGCTTTGACATCTTACAAGAAAAGGAGTGATTTGGTGTGGATTTCCTCAGTAATAGAATATTTTCTTTGGCTTGGAGTGGATCTGCAGGCAGTGATGGAAGGTCCCTCCAACCTGATCTGACAGTGTTCAGACTGAACATTGAAGTTTGTGTTAGGCTGCTACATCATAAATGTGACTTGAAGGACCTTGAGATCAGTTGTGTATATGTTGGTGTTTGATAAAATACAATGAATACATGACCCTGTCGGTGGCCTGGAAATTAGCCAGTTGGTTCGCAACAGCATTTTCTTTAAATTTGCCTTCTGGGTTTCTGCCTGTGTTTTAGAAGCCTTTTTATTTCTTATTTTTAATAGTAAGAAAAAAGGTGGTGCTGTTTTTGTGATTATGTCCCCTGTACCCTTGAGGGCATCAAAAACATGACTGCTTGTCCTCCTTTGCAGACGAAGGCATCTCAGAGGAGGCGGCTCACATTGAGACTGCCACCCAGCAGACTTTGCACTATACGCTGGCCAATCAGCAGGTCCAGTTTCACCGCATTGGCGAAGATGGACAAGTTCAAGTGGTAAATGTCAGACCTGTCATCTCTGTCTCTTCTTGAGTCATAATGCATAATGACATGCTATTATATTCTCTTCTCACATTATTTTTCTATTGTTTTTTTTATCTTACCATTAGTTTTTCTCTCTATTCCTGATGTACTTGTTAGTTTTTCATCTTAATCTTAATCTTAATAGTTGTATACAAGGGCAAGGAACACTACCTAATGCAGTTACACCTCATACTGGAGAATACGGTATACATCACCTTCTATCAATGAAAGAGTAATTCATGCTCAGTAATGACATGACCATGAACAGATGTTGTGGTTAAAGGTCACATTCAGGCCCACGACTTCATAATGCATTTGCTGTTAAACAGGATGTGCCTGGAAGTCTCAATTCCCTTTATCCTGCTATCTCTATAAATAGCCAATTTATTCCACGAGAGAGAAACAGTTTAACTGACCTCATAGAAAGAAGTTTTGAAGTTAGACTCAATTGCTAGATTTGAAGGTTCTATGTAAAGGTTTAATGTAAAAATTGTAGACATTAATTGCTCATACTCTCATTGACTTGATATGTACTTGGACATCAAGTGAAAGAAAAATTCAAGCTTTAAGATGAAATTTCTCATGATGGGTAACTTATAAATAAACTTTTTATATGCCCTGCATATAATGACAATGCTACAAAACTCATTTTATAATTTAATGTCTTGAGTATTCTTTTTTTTCCCCCCTTGATTAGTTTTCTATAAAATATTTTCTATAAAAATGCCTCTAAAATTTAATTAGTTTGACAAAATAACTGGCTATCCTGTATTATTATTATTGCCAGATTTCACTCTCTCTCTTTTTTTAAATGATCTCTTTGTAAACAAAATGTATTATTATTATTATTAATACTACTACTAATAATAATACTACTAATAATAATAATTGGTTGCAGATTTAAAAAAAAACAACTCCTTTTTTAAAAAAAATCTCGAAAGCTTGATCCTATTTGTCCAATTGTTTCAGCTGCAATTGTTGCTTTTTATGCATGGTACAGATTCCACAAGGACAGTTGCACATTGCCCAGGTACCACAAGGAGAGGAGGTGCAGATCACACAGGACAGTGAGGCAAGTGTCAGTGTGTGCATGTGTGAGTGGAAGAAACAAAGGAGTCACTGGTTGGTCTCGAGTCTTTCTTCTTAATATATTTAATTTCTTAGCAATTACCCTGCACGGGATAATTTCTCTCCAAACAGAATATAACAGTTTTTTCACGATTTGTGGAGGAAAAAAACAAAACAATGTCTACTTTGTTGTGGGATTACCAGTTTGTGAATAACTTATAATTTGGTTGATTTATACCCATATAGTGACTGGCATTGTTCAAATGGGTTTTTAATTTAGGTTTAATGTTTAAATTAACTTTTAGATTCTTGCCTTATTTTTAAAGACAAAAAATGACCTCTTATTTTGTAGAAGTGAAATAAAACAGTAATATTATTGCTTAAACCCATGGTGAGTACAAATTGATGGTCCAATGTATTACCTTTAAATTCAATTGTGTCTTAATAAATGCAAACTTACAAATTTTTCATAAAGACAAAATGAAAACTTCCTAAATGTGTATGGCAATAGAGGCACTGCCCCCGACACAAGCCCACACATAATGAGATCTGCTGACCAGCACTAACGAGAGTAATCTATGGTGAGGCGCCTGTGCATGGTAGAATGATTGGTCTCTTTTAACTGTAGCATTTCCTAGTGATAATTCAAATTAAGGAATTCTTACCTCACATTATATAGGCTGCAAGCAAGACTGTTTCTAAAATAAAGGAAAGGCTCCGATAAATCACTGCAATAACCTTGAGTAGGAATCGTTCACTCCACAGTATAATACTTTTGAGCATTGCATGTTTCTTTTGGCACATGTAGAGTATATAAAAGCGGTGTGCAAAGAGGCAAAATTTGACAGTGTTTAAGACATTAATTAATTATAGGAAAACCAAAGTTTATGTGAAAAGCATTTTACTGTTTATACAGTATATCTTACAACCCATGCAGATGGATATGTTTCCACATAAATTTCAGGTCTCTTGTTCACCATCAGAAAAGGCTGCAAATACACATAGCTTGCCAAATAAAATTATCATTTAAGTCCAAACCAGCATAAACGGGAATTCCTCCATCAGAATCATTCTTAGTTATTCTTTAAGGCACTAAAATAGAAATTAAGTTTCAAACGACCAGTTTTGCATACACACACTCATACTTGTTACCTAATACTGTTCATACATACCATGCATGTGTGGCAGCTCGACATTTGTGCAAAAGCAATTGACACTTTACCCAAATGTTTTTCTCATTTCCTATTCGGGCCTTCAGGATGAAATGCACAACTGAATGAGAGACGAAGTAAATTGGAGGCAGAAAATCTCTAAAGCTTTTCCTGCTCTTTGTGGTTGAGCCCAGAATTTTTTTTTCCTCCTCTCTCCTTCCTATTTCATGATATTATTTGTTTTTTTGGAGTTCAAAGCTTAGCAACAAAGTCCCACATCTGCCAACTGCTACTCAGAGAATATGTTTTCATTAGGAAAGGGCCTCCTTCATCAAACACGTTGGTTTTAGCATGCTTGAAAGGAAATTGGTAATTTCATAGATTACTCTGCTCCTTAGCCATATAGAGGACTGTATTGTATGCATATGTGAAATATGCATGATAGAAAAGTATAAACATTTTGACTGCATCAACATGGATGAAGGCAAGAGTAATGCATAAATACAATGAAATTCACTTCTTAATATGAACAGAATAAGCAATGCTTTAAACTACTACATTGCTGTTGTATGAACATGAAAGGTTTGGCAAAAGCAGTTAGCTGAAATTCTTCCGTTATTGAAAACCATTTTTCTTAATGCCAAACAAAAGATGTTGATTAACTTAAACTTATACTGACTTGAATTGCCCTTTGAAAAGGTTCTTCAGCTATTATTACTGTTTTAAAAAAATAACAGAGATTTTTTTCTTTGTATTATTGTTATTATGGTATGGTTTTGAATGCATATCACTTGCATCATTCTGCAAGCTTATGTGTAATTTATTTATTATAGGGAAACCTCCAGATTCACCAAGTTCATGTTGGTCAGGATGGACAGGTAAGAACACATTTATTGGAAATTGCACAGAGATTAAAGATCATTCAGTAATTCATTACCTAAATTTAAAAATTTGCAAATTGGAACATTTCAGACCTATTGCCAAGAAGGTCCTAGAATCCACCTGTTGCACTGCTTGTATGTGGACTATGAAACTTTTAAAAGAGAGATAAGATGATGGATAAAATGACCAAAAAGACCAAATAGTGATGTACTGAAGTTGTTTCAGCTTGATAAGTCTTAAAATGTGAACCGGTAAACTTACCTGATTTGTTGGATGTAATAAACATAAACCAACAACGAGCATACAATCGAAAGCCTTAACGCTTTTAAACACACACACACACACACACACACACACACACACACACACACACACACACACACACACACACACACACACACACACACACACACACACGCCGTACCCCTTCACACATCCATTTATGGTTTTTATGTCCCCACTGTGTGCAAATTGTTTTTCTTTTTTTTTTTTTTTAACCGTCTCCACTCCGTCTTTGGACTTGGGGCCCTTCCTGTTTTTCTGTCTTTCCTCTGGGGTCCATGTGAGTGACAACCATTGCAGGTCCACATATGGATGCCTGAAGACTTTTATAATTTCTCATTCTTGATTTGATCCCGTTTGTTTAGAAGTGAGGCTTTAGGAAAGGAAGTTCTTTCTCACGCTGGCTGTCTGCTGGTTATATTGTTTTGTTATTTTGTCACAACAGGTGTTTTATGCAGCAGCTGTAAAACGTCTTTTTTTTTCATGAAATGGGCAACAGATCTTCTTTGTTGAAGTTTCAATTTAAAGAAATAAAGAAAATCTATATATTTTTAATTATTTAATTCATGATAAATTCTCTATTAACCTGTTAAGCAAATAATGTGGGTTGTTCAGTGACACCCCCCCCCCCCCCCTTTTTTTTATATTTTTTTTTAATTTATTTATTTATTTTTTTTACCTTCTTTCACCTTCCTCTTAGGAAATGCATGTACAACTACAACCAATGTGTTGGAATAGTGTGGCTGCCAAAGCTGCCAGCTTTGTTGGGGAATGGGGAATGCATGAAATCATTCATAATTGGAACCTGGCCCAGCTTTTACTGTAACCCAGCACGATGTATTTGGTGTCTTCTTCAGTGTGTTGTTGGAGTAGGTTCTTTTGTAACACGAAGAGCATAATTTTACATTTAACAAGCAATCAGAATGTAAAATGATAATGCAATAGCTTTCCAAATACGGCACATCATTAATCTCAGTAGCCTTACTGAATGGTATTTAATTGGCTCTGTATTTAATTGGTACGATTTACCCACACAAACACAACTAAATCAAGATACTACTTGCTGTCAAGTTTTTTACGGCCTCAAGATCACTTAGAAAAATAATTTTCTTCTACACATGCAGACCCAGGAGGTATTCAATAGTAAGGATCATTTCAAATTTGCGAAGTAGTACATGGATTATAGTAGTTACTTTTTATGAACCACTTGACCATAAAAATGTGGTGGACTTCCTAACTGAATTTCAATCAAGTAAATGTTGGTTTTCTGGGGAAGGAGACTTAAAAGTCATCTGCCGACCTGAGCCCTGCTTTTAGCTACTTAGTTCAGCATTTTATTGTCTGATTAGTATCGTAAACCTGAAGTTTCACAACAGGTTCAATATGCTATTGGATATCTTTGTGTGCATAAATTTGTGACGTATTAACGCATCTGTTTTACATGAGTTTTTATGTTGTTTTGTATTCTTTTATTGGCTGTTACTTTGTCTGTTTTCACTTGACTGAGCTGGTTAGTGCAAATGCACCCCCCCCCCCCATTCACACACACACACACACAAAAAAAAAAAAACACAAAATAAAGCAAAAATAAAAAAAAATGCTCAAACACGCCTGCTTATGTCCTGGGATGACCTGCTTGCTCGGCCGACAGCAGCATTCCTCTGTCTCTCTTTAGGATCTTAAACAAGTTTTGGCTTGTGTTTAGTTTAGATTTTACACCGCAAAAAACATTTCCAGCAGTTATTCATGTGAGTTCATGAACTAATTTGAAGTCATCTGTCAAGTTCCACTGCTCTGTGTTTCATATGATATAAACAGCATGCATTAATGAAATTAATGCAGCTTGATGGTGTAGTTTATGTGTGTCTGCTCTAGGTCTTTTGTGAACCAACATATCCTGGGATAATAGAACTAAAAATTGCTCAAAGGCATATGCTCTCTTTGCAGGGTTCAGGAGCTTTGTTCAATAAAATGCTCCTCTATTTACCCCCCTCCTTTTTTTTTTTTTGTAAAGCTCAAAGTTTATTTGTTTTGGCACAACACATAACTTTACAAACAGAGAGAAACGTATTCTTTCAGCCTCGTGTTGCAGGTCGAGTTATTCACACACATGCACTGGAACATGACGATGGCAGCATTTCTGTTCTGATTTTCTCATGGGCCGAAGGGCAAGAAAAATCTTAGGTCAGCCCTTTTAGACTGATAAAACCCAGAAACGTCTAGGACACCCAGAGGAAATGGTGCCTAAAAAAGTATTATTGTACCATTAGCACCTATTCAAGTAGATAAATCACATTTACCAAATCTGGTACTTATAGCATGCAGATCAAATATGTTGTTATCATTATTGGTACAGTGTATCTTGGACAAAATTAATCAAGAAGACAAGACAGACAATAAAAATCAGGCCTCATTCTCATGTATGCTGTCTAATTTGTGTGTTTACAGAGACACTTGGGTCAGTTGGGCTGTGCATGATGTCCCTGTTTTTATAATCTGGTAGAATACTGCTGGCTATGTTGGCTTAAACTGGCCTACGCAGTTCATCACACCCTACTGCTCTTCTCTTTATTTCTTTAAGGACTGTTTCCTGTTCTTTATTTAATTTTTCCTCGGTGGTGTAGTTGTGGTTACACCTTTTCGTTCTACTACCCCCCCCTCTCTTTTTTTTTGTTTTTTTTTTTTTTTTTTTTTTTTTTGTTTAATGGCCATCTGCCACATCCAGTTGCTCCAGGTTACATTGACTATCAGATGTTTATAATCTCAGTTCACTGCCTTGGAAAAAAAAAGTGGCATTCTCAGGCTTTGGGCTTTAAGAGCTTCACACAGATGTTATTGAGCTAAATGGGTCCTTCAGGGTATTGTAAGTTCTGAGGATGTTTCTTTCTTGGTTGTCAGCTTACTGTTTTTTTTGTTGATTTTTTTTAAATAATCTATCTGCAGTAAGATTAAGTATTGAAATACGCATTTTGAGATGGCCTGGCTTGCAGTCTGATGTTAGTTATTTGTGTAGACTTGTATCTTCCCACAGTCGCTGCACTCAAGCATCCCTTGAAAGATTACCAGTTATGGTGTCATGTTTCACAGAGTAGAGGAGTCTTTCTTGCTTTTGAAGCTTTTGTATCATAAGATCTACTGTATTATCTCTTGGTTTGATTATATCTCCGGATTTGATCCTTTCTTGTCACTGGGGATAAAAATAGATAATTGCTTAGCTAATTACTTGTGACTATGCCAAAGCAATCTTTGTCTTTTTTTTTTTTTTTCTCCGTTTGATATATTTTAGTGGATAATGCTCCATTTTCCTACATTATACATTACTTGTTAAAAATTACTTTATATGATGGGAAGTATGGTCATAATTTGTATTTAGTTTTTTCCCTGGTTTGGGGGCGTATAAAGCTGCAATGCTGTAGCCATAATTCTGTGTCATCAAGCAGGTATCAATTATTCATATCTGGCTTGATAATAAACATTCATTTAATACACATTCATTCATTATTAAGTGACTAAATTTTGGGCCTTGTTACAGAATAAGTGTCTCTTCCATCTTACCAGAAAATATATTGCTTGTTTTGGAGTTGAAGAGACAGACTGCTAAAATGTTGAAAGGGGTGCAGATTGACCTCTGTATACCCTCTGTCCATCTATCATCCTTTGTATTGCCACTGGAGACAACGTGGAATGAGTAGAGCAGTATGTAAAACACATGTCACTATTTGGTGTTTGCTTGGTGCATTGCTGATACGCAATGGCTTTTAGCTGTATGATTGAGGAGAAAGTAATGATTAAGAAAGAATGATTCAGTTCATTTAAGAAGGTTGTTTCTGTTTCCATGTCAGTTTTTCCCAATAAAGCTCTGCAACCATGCCAGTTGAAAGTCATAGCAAAACCAGTCAAAAGGGATCCAAAATCCCCTATAAAAATGCTTTCATGCAGACAGAAGAGAGAAGGCAGACCCATAAAAGTATACAATAACTTGTGTTTTATTGCACTTGCTGTCTTTCATAGCCTTTCTTATCTAGTGCCCTCTTCTCTCTGTGCTGTGTGTGATCTTACTCTGCGCTGATGCAGACCAAATGGTAGATTGGAAGATGAAAAGACTAACTGATGGTGAGAGAAGAAAGAGGTGAAAAGTAATTAGAGAGGAAAGCAAAAAAAGAGAGGTTGTCTGGAAGACGTGTTTTGTCCCATTGATGGTTAAAAACTGACATGGGTTGTCTGTGATTCAATCCACCCCAATACAAAAACAAGAATGTGGTGCTTAAATAAAAAAAAAAAAAAAATGTTTTGTGTTCATAGCCTATCATTAAAACCATGTGGATTAGGAAACATCAACAAGGACACTCAGATCTGATCTGACCACTTGCAATATATCATGTAAACAGACAGTAAGGAAGATTGAACTCTGATCAGATATACCTAATATCTGATTTAGGGTGCAATCTGAACATAGCCTTAGCAGCTGCTGTCACTTTGCTTATATGATATACTGCCAAGTGAACAGATCCCGTTTCCAGACTACATGTTAAAAGTATAAATAATAAGCTAATGTATTAAGAATGAAAATACGACAGCATTTACAACTTTTGAGTATGTTTGGGTTGGGTTTTAATGCATTTCATCCCATTTTTGAAAGATTGTCAGAGGCTCTGTTTTACATCACTTCAATATTGTCTTGGCTGCATCAAGCAATTTTTGTCCTAAAAGTTGAAATGATGCCACAGTTTCTGGTTGCATGCACTCTGGTGCAGGTTTCCTTCAGATAGGTGTTAGTTCCTTGTTTTGATTGCGTAAAGCTTCATGACCATGTCTGGCAAATACCAGCTGTAGATTATAACCTTGGTGTGAGGAATGTCATGATCAATATCTTGTGTTTTCCAGACATGGTACTTGGAGTTCTTTCCACAGCGCTGACTTTTTGTTTCTTCAAGCCAGAGAAGCTTATTCCTTGTTCCCTCATAGTCATTTCAGTGCCATCTGGCAAATTCCAAGTGGACTGTCATGCCTTTAACGCAAGAGTTTTTTGTTTTGCACAGTTTGCTATTCTGTAATACCGGTCTAATGGTCGAGTGGTTTCATCTCTGCAGAGGAGTTTTGGAGCTCTGTTGGAGTGGCAGTTGGGTTTTTGGTTACCACCCTGACCAAGGTCTGTCATACATGCTTGGTCAGTTTTGCAGGTGGTCCAACTCGAGGTAGAGCACTAATGCTTTCAAATCTTTTCTATTTCACTGTTATTGAGGCCACTGTGCTTCTGGGAAAATACAAAGCTTTAAACTGGTTTCAAACATTTGTCCTGATACGCCTCCCTTCACAGCTGTTGGTTCTGTAAACTTGTAGGATTTTGAATTTCATACTTTACATGCCTGTCTAGTAACTGTAAAAGTGCAATCGTCAGCCAGTTCACTCTGCTGACGAGTGAACTACAGTTACCTTTTGGACACATCTCAAAGATGTCGTAAACAAATACATTGCAATTTCACGTGGCATAAAGAGTCTTAGTACACCAGAGGAGTTGTTTTTTTTTAAATGCTGGATGAGGGATTCTTTAGCCAAATGTGTTACTAATACAGTTTTAGCTTATTAATAAGATAATTCCACTTTTCATTATAGGAGTTTGTAATTTGTCTTAAACCTCCTAAAGAAATATTTCTTTGTTTTGATTTCTAAAACACAAGTTCAGTCAAACATACTCATCCTAAAATTTTGTTCATTGCAAATTTCAAATCTTCTGTAAAATCCAGCCTGTTATGTGTAAACCGTGGACAAAACCTTATGAATGCAGTTCATGTAAAAGCAGAAACTAACAAAACTAATCGAATAAAACCTACGGAAGAGCAGTAAATCCTCTGAGTAAGCCAGTATTTTATTTTTTTTAGAGGACTCTCACCAACAGATATCATTAACTGGTAGGAAATCGGGTATATCTCAAATGAGCCATGAAGCTTACTTAATTCACTGAGCCTGTCATCAGACCACATCCTTTACCGATGATAGATATCAATTCATCTCATCAAGGGCTTTTCATATGTTTGTCTTAGGTCTAAGCACAGCCCCCTCCATTTCATTTTATTTCTGTATTTAAATCTCTTCCATCCTTTCCATTCACCACATTTCTGTGCACCTGTTGGACCATCTCAAGTGGCATTATTCATGATCCCTGTGACTGGATCACAGAACAGAGGCCAGCTGGACGCTGGTCCCTTTAGTCTTCCTGCCAGGATTAGAAACTCACAGCACCATAAACAGTATTACCCATATTGCGTAAGAGTAAATTATATGAGTGAAATAAAATAAAATAAAATAGAATGTGGCAAGATAGAGACAATTTTGTGTTTTAAAATCAACTCTTCTGAAGTCAGTTTGTACTTCCTGTGTTGGTTTTCTTATTTGAATTTGTGTGACACCACCTGAAAATATCAGCTTCATTGATCATTTTGGTTTGACAAGTAAAAAAAAAAAAAAAAAAAAGAAATGTTTAACCTTACAGAATTAGGGAGACAGACTACAGGTCTGTGGCCTGATTTTTCTCACTTTTCCTTTTCTCTCTCTCTGCTTAAGAACGTCTTTCTTCATGAACATGAGATGAAAAGATTCAAACAGGATGTTTTATGACCAATCTTTAGTGTAAGGTGAATGTATGTAAATGTTCCAGGATTTAAAGGTCTTGTGGTGGATAATGTTTCTGTTTTTTGTCCTGGAGGCATTACGATCTTGTGATAAAGTACCAAAGATTGGGAAATCCTTTTGGTTTTTAATGGTGTGAATCCGGGAGTATATGTTTGTGAGACAACATGTATAAGACTTGCAGTGGAGGGCGCCCACGCTCGTACTTTCTTTTTGCCGTTGGAGGAAAAAGTTAAATTTGCATGTTCTGCAAGAGCAAGAGGGACCAGATGTTTTAAATGTGTTTCATTGTGAATTAGCATCACACGCCTAGTGCTGCCTTCACTTACAAATTTCAAATATATGATGCTCCATTATATTTCCAATTTAGTGTGTGTATATAAACTGGGGTAGTAATAATCAGGTTCAGGTAGAATTAATGATATGGAAAAAATTTTAATCAGGGAATTTGAAATGTATTTGTGCCAGGATTGTAATGATAGAAAAAGACCTTCAGTAACTAACACAGGAACTGAAGGTTGTTTTGTAACATTATCAGTGCAAACGGTTTAAAACGTAAACTGCACATGGTATTCACATCACCCTTCTTTTTGGATGTTATTTTGTTAAATAAATAATTTTTCCAGAGGAGGAGGAAGAAATATGGACTTGGGTCTTCACCCAAAATATCTTTTTACTAATATTTTGAAGATGTACTGGCAGCAGTAGTAGGGACTGTATTGATAGATGTTATACTTTGATGAGTGAAAGACTCAAAGTAAGCTGTATCCCCATTTAAGATGACAGTTGCTGTCAATAACAGATCTGAAATCCGAACC
Source organism: Xenentodon cancila (assembly GCA_014839995.1). NCBI lineage: Eukaryota > Metazoa > Chordata > Actinopteri > Beloniformes > Belonidae > Xenentodon > Xenentodon cancila. The sequence goes on from CM026199.1 coordinate 17,414,192, forward strand.
AGAGCTGTGGGATGCTTTGTGTCAAAGGAAATGAGCATATTTGAGTTGTCTTCAAGAGCAGGTATTTGAGGTTTAAGTGTAGGTCAGTCACAGGTCATTTGGACGCCTTTGTTTCTAAGATCCACTTTCCAGAAAATGTCTCTGATTTATATTTATATTTTAAAGTAAAGTGCCAGAGCTTAAAATAAATGATGCATCAGTTCAATTATGTCAGGAAAATAATGTTTGTTATGAGAAATGTTTTGGCCTCCATTAATGTGCATTTATACCTTTTGACAGATTATTAGATAAAAAATACCTTGTTGTGATGGGTGCTTTGCGTAGTGTGATATTTTGTTAGTGGAGTTTTATAACCTTTGTATTTCATCTTCTCTGCCCGGAATCAAACAGGATAATTGGAAACATGATAAAGTCAACATCTTAAATCATGAAATTTACTTGCATTGTAAAAATGCCGTTGTAAATTAGCATGCCAAGTCTATTTATGCTAGATACAAGTTGCCTTTTTTCTTTCGTTTTGCTTTTTAGCTCCCTGATTCTTAACTATTGCTGTTATTTTTGTCATCAGTCCCCTTTTGATTTGCTGCTCTGGATCAGAAGTCAAGTTAAGCTGGTTCTGCCATAAAACCTCTCTGAGCAGTGCCTCAGTGTGACTCCAGCTTTGCTGTTGGGAATTGCAAAGCTAAAGATGCAAGGGAGGGCTTGATTGGTTGCAGGTGTTGAGCTGTGGTGTAAAAACAATGTCATGGTGTGGGTGGAGATGGGAAACTCTCAGGTCACAAGTTCATTTATACCATTTAAAACAAGCATGTACTTCAAAGACATATGTAGTTGCTAAACATACATGAATTATAATAACACAAGCTCAGTGGTTTTCACTCCCTCATTCAGTACAACTGTATGACCCCAGCAACAGTCACAATAGCTCAGATTCGGTGCTAAAATAAATGGCACTATTAACTAACAGTTAATGACTGCAGTGAAGCATATTTAAGCTAGTGTTTTCATTTCCCCAGCCCACACACAACCAGCTCTTAGATGGCTGCAGTCTTCTGAGCCAATTTGCATCCAGGCCTTAGTCTCCTCACTTCTTGACTTGGTCCCCACCTACCCACCCGGAGCTAGTGTTTCTGCTTGGACATCTGTCCTTGGTTGGCAATTGCAGATGTTGTTGACAGCTGTTAAGCTGAGAGGAAGTTCCAGCAACTCCAAAGTCCTAATGTTTCTTTTCTCATTTCGATGTTTTGTTTGGTCCCCCTCCCCCCCTAGATCTGAAAGAAGAGGCGGTATTCCGTTGGGAATGATAAGAACCAGATTTGTGGATTTGTGTAGGCTTTTTTTCTTGCAACATAAAGTGTGAACACATTTTGAGACTTTTATGAAAAAATAATATGTCCCAGTTATAATTTGAGTGAGAAATGATAAATCTTGGAAAACACAATCAAACATGGATGAACAAATGCATGTAAGCCTACACAGCTATGCCGCTATGCCTGACCAGACATCATTATGAGCGATGTGGAAGCAGATGTTTAGACTGTTGTGTTACTGTAAGACTATGATTCATCAAAGGGATAAAAATTCAGTTTCATTTCTCAGCAACCTCTCACCAAAGTCCTTGTTATTCAACTTCATTGCTTTCATATGAGGTCAAATGAGTATAGCATTTTAACTTATTTGGTGAGCAGAGATGGAGGCATACTTAAAGGCTTTGCATTTCTAGTGAATTGTTTGACTTTACAGTGAATACATTTTTAGTCTTTGAACTGTGTTTTTTTTCAGTTTTCTTTCTTTTTTTCCTTTTTGCATTAAGCTGATGTAGATTTTTTGTGTGCACCTTTTTTTTCCATTACTGTGTACTGGATACATAATTGAAAGCACTGCAACATCAGTAATTAATTTTTACTTTTTTTTTTTTTTTTCAAATGGTTGTGGCCGTTGGCAAAACCTGCAGAAAATGTAAGGTGCTCTTGATCATTTGGCTTCTACCCTACTTTAAAATGAAACCTAATGTACAAGCACAGTTTTGAATTTAATTTGCATCCTTGTCAAACAGTCACGTGAGCCTGTCCTGTTAGCTGAAGAAGATGTCATCTTCATCATTACCCTCTGAGCCATTTGTTTTCTCTGTCTTATTATATGAATTTCCAGTCTTGAGATAATTACAGACAACAAATTAATATGATTTTCTAATTGTGAAAAGCATTAGACTACAAAGCTGACAGTTTTTTGTAAAATACATTTGTCTCTTCATTATACAACATTCTCTGATTGTTTTCACATACTTTCAAGCCAAGCTTTAAAGCATTCCACCCAAACAGACGAGGCAAGTTGTTCTGTCAAAGAAAGTCGTGGGACAGGATGTAGAGCCAAGAAGTTCCTGTGTAATCGCTGCAGAGATCTCACACACGATTCCAACTCTGTAAATGCTTTTGTGAGCCTCTGTGTGCTGCTCCTCACAGCTGAGAATGCAAACTGCTCTCAAATGGAGGATGAGACACTATCTGGGCGAGACAAGTGTTAACAGTCTTGAATGTCAACCATAGCATCCCTTAAACCCTGGTAATTGTACACCTAGATACACCATTTGAACTGTTATCAGACATCATTCTGCTATAGTTTTTTCTTGTACACGTGGATAGCAGAAAGACAAGTACTTGGCAGAGGCTCCTTTTGTTGCCTAATAGATCACTGTGACAGCTTGGAGATATGCATGCATCTCTGTGGATGCATGCCATTACGAAACATTTAAGCAGCTGGTTTTGTATTTGATTTCTTATTGTTCCTGATGAGCTGTCTGAACAATGTTTGCATGAGTAAATAATAGATTATGCCTATGTCAAGCTTGCTGTTAAATGTGTAAAATACTCTATTTCATCTAAGTGCTGTGCTACAGATGAATACTTGTAAACTTATAATAAATAAGAATATAGCTGCAACTAAGAGCCTGTAAGCTTAAAGCAGGAAGCAGGTTCCAGATCTCCTCGTGTCAGTGCTAAGCTAAGTGGCAGCTGGCAGACAACAGATGTACTGATATTTGGAATAAGAGTCTTTCTCAACATGGTGACTCATTCTTTATCTGTCAGATCATCATTTACAACAATCCTCCAGGATAATGATTACAAACCATTTTGTGTTATTGGCTATGAAATGCGGTCTTTCAGTTCAGTTGAGTTCACCTCAGTTTAGTTTACTTTAATAAAAATATAATCTTTAATAGTCAGAGCAGATTTCCCTGTTGTGCCCCTGTGCTGCTGACCACCTGACCAGCTAGAATCTCCTCTTAGAATGGTGTTTCTTTTAAATTTCAGGTACTGTGAAAAAAAAGCAGGATGCCTTCTGAGCTATTAAAAAAAAAAAAAAAAAAAAAAACAATGGACAAAGCATTAAGTCACGTGACCACTTGGTTTCTGTAGAGTGATTTTGTGTCTCTTGTCCTCGTACTGAAATCCTTAATGGGAAGAAGATGGGAACAATCACGACATATGTCAATCAAAGTTACCTGTGGCTACCAGTTTGTTCAGTGGATCCCCGCCAAAATATCTGCAGATATTTACAGCAGAAAATACAGTTTAACGTGTTAAGGAAGTAATCGTGGCTAGTTATTGCCTGAGCCGACTGTCAATCGGACATATTAGAAATAAATTTAGTGCTTTATATAAATTCACCTCTTTCAGAATCATGGATGTTAAATCAAACGAATTGCACCAAAACACTGTTGTAACCAGACTGTATATATGTTTAATTCTGCTCTGAAGTTGGACATTTTAACATGGGAGTCAATGGATATTGACCAGCTTTTGGAGCCCGTCTCTAGCGGCCAGGAGGGGAGGATGCCATGCTTTCTGCCAAACTGAATCTCCCAGACACTGCTGATCCATCAATAGATCCCCATTTTCCCTACCTGCAGGTTGTTTTCTCCTTGTTCAGCAGTTCTTTAAGGTCATTGGTACCTCAGTGTCCTAGTGAGTATGGTTTTCTTCATACACAACTTTATGTAGTCTGTCACACAGTCAGCCCCCATGGCTGATCACTACCTTTACTTTTGCTTCTCCATTTGCAGTCTCTCTTTTCGTGTATATATGAAAGGTAGTGAGGCACTGGAGTCGCATGCAACTTCAGCTACATCTCAGTCAGTATGTTAATATGACTTTAAAAAGAAATTCAAAGTGTCTAATTAGTTCAAAGACTTATTTTATTATGGTGTGTGGTTTCAATAGGTCAATCAGAAAGGCCTAATGCTAACAAGCTGAAAGAACGCACTACGGTCACCTATCGTGCCAGAGTGTGATGTAGTTTGGTTGGTGAATTAATTCCCTTCAAGTGCATGTATATCGGGGCAAAGAAACCTAGATGATATATACAGGAGCTGTAGCTTAACAAAACTGTAGATATGAACATCTTTCTGCTTTCACCTGTCCTTCCTCCCTTCTCTTTTCTTCCTCTACTCCACTGGTTTTTGGCAGAGGTTCCTCCCATATGATCCAGGTCCTGTTCAAGGTTTCTTTCCTCTTAAAGGGGAGCTTTTCCTTGCTACTGTTTGGCTTAAAAGGTTTTTCTCTCGATAGGGGAGTCTTTTCCTTGTCATTGTTTCTTTAATATTTGGTCAGCAGTCATGTTCTGGGTCTCTGAAAAGCACCTAGATTTGTACTGTATTAGATGCTATATAAATGAAATTGAATTGACATGAAATTGAATATTGACTGATAATACTGCATCCCTGATATTCCCTGTGTTCTTATCAGGTTGTCAAAGTTGGTGCATTTTTATTTACTAGTAACCTTACATTCTACATTTAGGGAAAAAGTGGTTCAAAACCTCTCTTCCTTTTTTTTGTTTTGTTCCTGCTCTACAACTGCAGCATCTCTTTCACGTTATGAGGGATTTGAGTTCTAAGTCTGGGTATTTGGTTGACTTTTGAAAGCTCAGTCAGCAGCTTTTGCAATTAAACAAGGTTATGGTTGTCATGGTTACTTATCAAAACACATATTAAAAAGTGACAGAGGCACTCCTCCCTTGAGCAGCACAGCATCCAAGCCATTATTAAGAATCTCTCAGAAATCAGTGTTTTCAAGGAAACAACTCAACAGAAAAGTCTCAAGGGCCTACAGAGATGCACACATTATGGCAGAAGCTACTGCAACAAGCTGCCACCATTGTGGCGCCATCTAAAATGGAGACGCAATATTTGACCCAGCTGTAACAGTCTTCAGCCATATCAAAAGGCTAAAACTGTCATTGTTCATCTAGTCAGTTATTTAATTGTTCTTGTTGTGTAATTGCATGAGTCATACAAACCTCTTATATTAATGGCTTCCATCAGGCTCAGTGGGCCTGGCACGTTATGGTGATGAGGCAGCAGAATTTGTGGTAAAGTTGGCACTGTGTCTCCCTGGCAAATTGAAAATGAACCTTTGAGACCCATTGCCAACTCTGAACATGAAAGCAGTCAGACAAGGGGCTGTGAGACACTTTGGGACTTATGGATTAAAGGGTTTTAGGGCAACAAACCTCATCTGCAACTGAGGTTAGTGAGGTTTTGGTTTCTCAAGGCTTTCATTCTCATCCTTGATTTCTTACTGCCTGTTAAGTATGGACTAGTGAGTCACAGAACCAAGCACAGCTGGAACAAGACTGAGGGGAGACGGAGATCTCATAGCAAACTACTCATGAAACCTTAAAGAGATGAGATGTAAGAAAAAAAACCCAAAACACAGTTGTGTTCAATTTATGGTTAAATGAACAACCAAAAAATAGATATGAGAATGTTCTGTCTCATGTAAGAATGTTCTACTTCAAAAAAGTTCATCACCCCCACTTAAAAAAAAAAAAAAATGTTGAAAAGCTTTTGGGCAACACTGGAATGTTGTAGCATTGCGTTGTCTTTTTTTTGGCATAATACATTTGAACATGCACTACTGCAGCGATGGATGCACATTTCTATCAGCCTTTGTGTGTTTTGCGTTGACAGGATAATTGCATGTTAATTTATTTGTATGCTTGGTGTCAGATGGGATTTAGACTTTAAAAATGTACAACTGTTCTCTTCTGATCTCAGAGCATCTCTGTGCACAAATGATTGAGAATGTGCACAAGTGTATACATTCACATGCATCTGAGTGTTTGAAGTTAGTCGTTCTGTTGGAACAGCCCGACTAAACTGAAGGTATCCTCAACAGCACAGTGGCCTGTAATTTGTGCATCAAAACCGCAGCACTCAGTTGCTGCTTGGATTACTTTCAACACTGTTAGAGATTTAAGATTTCCCAGCAATGTCTTACTTACCCTCCTCTGCTACTTAAATCTATCTACTCAGATACTGCTGCATGACTCTTAAAATAAAACAACATGACTACTTAAAACATGGCATGAATTAGATATTTTGGTGGTTGCTTTCATTTGCTTATTGTTTTCCATTGTATGCACTGTAAGTGAGTGTGTAGTTTCAGACTTGTGTACTTTGATTGCCTCATTTTGGTGTGTGCTACTTTCAGAAGTGACAGTATAGCTCACTGATAACAATGCTGATAAAGGGCTGAAACTGTCACTTATGCTTGACCATTCTGCACTTCTTTCTCTGTTTTGCTACTCGTAGGTGCTGCGTGGAGCTCAGCTCATAGCTGTTGCGTCAGCTGACGGAGGAGCCACGACGGTGGAGGGCTCCTCTCTCCCACCTGATATCCAAGTGCAATACGTCCAACTAGCTCCTGTTGCAGACCACGCAGCAGCCGTTCAGGTAACCCGCCTCCTCCCTAAACCCACACACACGCACTCACACAGAAGAGAAAAAATGTAAACAATTACATACTCTGGTACATGTGCAAGTACAAGTGTCAAACATGACTCAGGTCCTCAGTGGTAGCAAGGTAAATCTGTCTTTCTTCACACGTTTTTCCTCCCAGTCCACACAAACGAGTGGATTACTCACCAATTTTCTTACCAAAAAAAAAAAAAAAAGGGTTCAGTATCGAATTTGTCATAACTTTGTCACTCATTTGTGCGCTCTTCTCTAAAATTATTATAAATATGTTTCTTCTTTTAAAAGCCACTGTAGTTTTTCTCAAATATGATAATATATGGCTGAAATGGGTATATTTGTTGAAAATCTTAATGATATTTTGAGTGATGCAAGTCATGTATCTGACAGGCATCGCTCACAATATAATTTCAATAATGCAAGAAATTATATCCACTTTTTAAAAAAAGTCCTATTTTGGAATTACCAGGATTTCTGCTATGTTTTCCCATAGGGACGAAGAAACATTTTTATAAAATTTAATGTTGTTATGGAAGCTGGACAAATGGTAATGTAACATAAAGAAGTCCAGTGGTACTGCAGTAAGAATAGTGGTAATTAGTAAAGATGTTTTAAATCCCATAATAACTTAATATGCAACAAGCACATGATGAATAAGGATGGTGTGCAGGCGCATGGCCTTTGAAGTGGTCACGTAAACTCAACATGGGATTTGAACAACAGCACTGACCCATTTTCTTTCTTCTTTTGTTTTCTACAAATATGCTGCATATCACATTTCATTTTCTTCTTACTGCTTTTTCGTTTGAAAGATGGTTTGCTTCAGTGAGTGCCCTTTAGTTCTGCTGAGAGTCCCGTCTTTGTTGCATTGTTATAAGAAACGTAAAAATAATAAGAGGAAGATGATTTAAAGCTGTTGAAAATTTTCTGTTCTGACAAGGATCTCCATGCAGACCTCATTGTGTAACTGATCATATTCACCTCTCTGTCAGACATACGGGCAACAAATGTGCTGCCCAGCCGTGCAGAAGGTTTTGGAATTTCCCCAATAAGACTTTTCCTACTCAGTGTGGGTCTCGGTGTCCTTTTGTTGTCCAGAGCTGTCTCTGTAATTGGTCCCTTAGCAGTGTGAGTGCAGAGCTAGTTACATTGAATGTGTGAATCATGCTGAAATACTGTTTAATTGTTTTGGATCTGCACTCAGTGGTGTTTGGCACATTCAGCAATCAATCTGTTTGCTTATTCATCTGATTTGTTTGAATGACTCTTTAGTTTAAAAAGATGAATTTTTTTCCCCCTTAATGTTTGATTGTACGCAGATCTTGACAGAGTCAACAAAGCTGACACAGGTTTGATTTGTCACCAGTGCCAATTTCAGTGTAGCTGGGCTCCAGTGAAGCCACATGCATGGGCTTGATGGCAGAAAAGCAGCACTTGATAACAATCAGGTGTCTATTGACTAAACAAAATTTAACCTTGGAAGCATCAGACTCATAATAATATATGGTATTAATTAATCCTTTCTATCTGTTTCCCCCTCCTTATTAGAATACAGCGAAGTAAAGATAATAGTGTTGTGTTTGGAATGATGGATGAATTGGCTGCATGCTACAGGGTGTGTTGTTATCATAGTTTGGTTTAGATGTCTAAAGTTTGTTAATTGCTGACTGTCAGGTCAAAGTTAAGAGAGGTTTATATTGTTCTTTTGTCACTCTTTCTAAAATATTGAATCAAAGGACTGACTTTAATCAGTTTCCAGACATGTGGTAGCATTTAAACAAATTATTGAAAAATTAGTCAGTCTGGTGTATTTATTTGTGTGCATTTTCCTCTCTTCTTACTTAATTGTTTCCATTACACAGTTGCAGTTGAGGCAAACACAAAGTGATATTTGTGTTTTTCAAGGGGCATTTTTGCAACCTTGTAATATTTTCTGGCTAATTTTTGACACATAGTTTATCATCGGCTTGGTTTTTAAAGAGTTTAAGTTTACTTCTTACATTGAAAGTGTGATGAAACCAGTCTATTGGCATGTGGTGGTGGTGATCCTTGACTCTCAATCAGAGTGGCTCTTCTCTCTTCAGAATTAATTTACTGGGGGAAACTCATTATGTTTATATGTCCAACTTTCTAAAACCCACAGTATCAGGACTTAACAAAATTTGCATTTCCATAACAATCGAGTGTAGTTGGGTAGCAAAATTTGATGGGCCTTGCTGAAATGTATAGTTTGGCAGGTAAATGCGAATGTACTCTGGCATGTATAACTTTGCCGTTTGGATCCTGTTCAGAGTGAGTCACTGTGTCATCGTTCTACCATTTAACAAACGTTTACCAGTCCAACTTCATAATTCAGTCCTACACAGTTACAATCTTTTTGGCAGTGATTTTTTTTCTTTTGTTTTTTAAACATGCATGATGTGTTTCAAATCTGTGATTTGTTTGAAACTGGCTTTTAGTTTGGTCCATTACTAGTCATAATTTGCAAATTAAGAGCAAAATCCATGCTGTGACGGTTCAGTGTGTCCACTGTTGTATGCTTTTTTTTTTTTTTGTGAAAAAGTCTGACTTGTACTTGGCTTCTTCATAGTCTCTGCTTACAGTGTGTCTGGCTCATGTGTTGTTATATTGTGCTTATTGCTATGGTGCAGCTGTGCTCCAATCAAAGCTGTTGTGTAATGACAGCATGCTGGGCTGGATAGAGGATTAAATGCTGCAGGTGTCTTTGAGGGAACCTTTGGCGTGTATTTGAGGAAGGAGTGAGTCACCTCTCATGGTCGCCATCCAGGACTGAGTCAAGAAACTCATCTTTTAATTTTTTTTTCTTTTAACCACGCAAAACTTGCACTGTCTGACCTTAACTATAGAGGTAGACAGAGGATTAAGATACAAATGGCTTGTCTTGTGTGAAATCTCTCTGTCACTTTACTTCTTTTCTAATTTCTTTCACCACCTGCTGTCGTCTACTTTTTTAGCTGACATACTTTATCTGTGGTTCTCTCTCTAGTTGTTATTCTGCTTCTCCAGAATATAAATTTAGTCAATGGTAGTTGGCTCATGGCGCTAAATGCATGCATACTGTGTGTTTTTGTAAATTAAATCTACCAAATGTGTGGTTTTATTTATTAAAAGATTCAGCCCATCTTTGTGGAACTATGCATGCTGAGCTCATATGACTGCAGGATGATTCCTGATTGACATAGTAGAGTACAGGTAGTGTCCGTCTTTGCTCAGCTGTAACATATGTTCAAAATTAGTCTGCTATCAAAGTAACAATCTTCAATCATAGTTAAAAATGGGCTGTAATTTTCTAATAGAAATTCAGGTCTGAAATACCAAACTAACCTTGTGGTAATAAAAACCGCTGTGGTTTTGGTTGCCTTCTCAAATCCATTTTTTTATACATGTCAAATAGCCTCCAAGCTTTCTCTGTGATTTCCTAAACAACCTGGGCTCCACTTAAAATCTCCATGTCAACTGGCGATGTTCAGGTCCTCTGTATATTATATCACAGCAGCCTTTTGCTGCCATTTTCAGCTATGAAATCACCATATTCTTGTAGTTTGACATTGTTAGATTATGAAGATAAGCGTATACACAATGTTATGACTCAGCCTGACTCATACCTAACCTCATGGTTTCCAGTCACAGGTACTCTTTCCACCCCCTAGGTGCTTGGTGAAACGCAGCGAGGGAATGCTTAACTGAATACGTTTTGGCCACATTCGACTCTGAATCACACAGCTGCTTTTTTTTTTTTTTTTTTTTTTTTTTTTTTTTTTTTTAAGATGATATGCAGCAATAATTGCATCTCTAACACTGTTGCTTGGGTCATTTCCTTCTGGCATTCTGGTGACACATACCGAACGATCCAGTCAGGCCAACAGCCAAAACCCCTGCTTTAATAGTGTCCTACATCAATTCATCAAGGGCTGATGATTAGCAGTACCTTTACTTTAATGATACGATTTTCTTCCACGATAAACCATATAATTTAAAAGGGGGTTCTAACTTTTGCACAACTGTAAATATTCACATTTCACATGCAAGACTTCAATGTCTTCCCATTCATCACCTCTGACTTTTTCCTTTCTTATCTGTTTCACAGGCTGCCGAACTGGCTCCTGCCCTTCAGACGGACCTGGAGGTGAAAGAGGCCATCCAAGGTGCCATTCATGGAGACAGTGGCGAGGTTGTTCAGATTGTCACCTCTGTTGCAACCTGAGGGCCAATTGGGTTTAACATAGACCTGGACCCTGCCATGCATGGCCTGATGAGTTTCAGTGAACAGTTCGACAAGCAATCAAGTTAAAATGTCTCTAAAGAAATATTATACGTCACTGATAAAACAGAGGGATACGCATTTCTTTTTATTTGATTTTTCCTGCCAAAAGTCTCAAGTTATTGCCAACCAGAAAAAAAAAACTGGAAAGGCTATGCTACTTCCAAATCAATCATTCTCCCTCTGGTGCTTTCTTTTAGGAAGACAGTGCCCACTGCAGAATACACAGCAACCGGGCTGCTTGTGCCTGTCACTTTATCAGCTCAAATGCTCATCATGGGTTTTGGAAATTGGCACTGATATTTTCCAAAACGGCTAACTCGGAATACTCTGCAAAGGTTTGCAAAACCCCGCATAACAACCAGCACTGTGCTTTTTCTTAACGCACTGCACGGCAGTGGAAAGTGGATTAAAGACCAGGACAGCTCCTCCTGGTTCCGCTTAATTAGATTTCTTGTTACTCACCATAGTTCAATCCTGACCGTGTCTCCCAGTTTTGAGGTCCTCCTTTGTCTCATATTCCTTCACCCCTGCAGTTTTGTCCTTTTTATTTATATAGCTGTAAAATAATGGAAATTAGGGAAGGTTTTACTATGGAGCTAAACCATGAGTAGACATGGTGCCAGTGGTAGCCAGTACAAGATGCTTGTAGACTGCCAGGGAAACTTTGAAGTTGTTTATTTCCCCCAGTTTCGTCTGTATGTATCCATTCATGTGAATAAAACATGTTTGTGGTTACCATAAAAGTGTGCTTTTATTTTGGTTAAGAGAAATTATTGACGAGGGTCTGAAATTATAATTTGGGTTTGAGGGCTTTGAGGTTCCATGTAAAACTAATTTATTTACTGTTTTTGAAGTAAATATGTAATATGTTGACTTCACTAACCATAAGATTAGGCCACTGTAACAGCAATCCTGAGAAAACGGCTCACAAAAAAGCTTGATAATTTCTTTTGCCGAGACTGTAATTAGAACGTTTCCTTCATTGTTTCTCAGTAGCTGTAATTGCATATCTTCAAGCCCCATTTTGTACCCACTGCAGGCCTGCAGGCCCGAGTTTGTCTCTGCTTGGAGACAGAGGATGTGTGTTGTTGTGTTAGAGTGATGCTCCACTTATGGTAAATATCTTAGTCAGACAGACAAGAGATAAGCAATGCACTCCGAGACTGTATGTGTTGGATCAAGTACGTTTCCCATGCTCCATGTGATGTAATAGTGTATTTTGGAATGGGGATTAGAACCAGGCGACAAAATGAACTTTATGAAACAATATCCAAGGTCTTGGCTGCTGCTTCTTGTTTCCTTTGAGTCTGTCGATGCTGTCTTTGACTGCTTTTGAACTGCCCCTTCATCTTGTAAGTTCCCCTCACTGCCGCTCCAATGTTTTCTTCCTCTGCCATTGAACTTGTGTATCTCCCTATCTCTTTTGGAAGCCCAGTGAAAGTCCATTTACTCCCCTTTATAAACGTACACAATGTTGGGTTAAAATTTCATGAGATAATTCACTGGTGTCCGTCCCTTGCCACAGCTGAGTTCAAATGCTGTCACCCTGCCAGTGAGCCCTCTATTAAATCCCAGGCTTGGAAGGAAAGAGACCCGACTCTTCACTTTTACAACTCTGGGCTGCATCCAGGAGTGAGAGTGGTTGCTGTAGTAACGGGCCCACTCACTGGCTGCCTCTAAGATAACCTGTTGAAAACATGGATGAGTGATGGATGGAGAGGTCAGATTTTTTGGAAGCAAAATGCATGTTTGGAGAGGAGGAGTGGAGTGACAGGCCGAGGATAGACAGTCTACCATTCCTATCTTTCCTAGCAGCTCTTCTGCCATCTCATACAATGTGCAGGCACCAACCTTTGATGCTGATCTTTATTTTCATGCCTTACCCTACTCAAATTTTTAAATTGAGGTGTTGCCTCAGGATGTTTAATGTTGAACATATTTCTTGTAGAAATAAAATAAACAAACATGTGTCTCTTGGTTCTTTTATAATGTTTGTCTTTCTTTAATTAATGTTTCCTAGAATCAGTATTTATGTGCGTCAGGTCAACACACATTCAACTTGTTTAACAGCGCTGCTCTATTAAAACATGAAATCTTAGCCTCTCGAAACATTCCTTTTTTTGGGAATGTTTCTGTTGCATAAAAACAGAGTAAATATTTGGTAGACATGGTAATATGGGGATTCTGGATGTATATGGTGTTTATGATGAAATGTAACTGCAGGAGTTCTGAATCGGGTTGAGCAGCTTGGCGTTTTCTACATGAATCACTTGAAAGTCAAAATAGCGTTGCTATTGTCAGCAGTTTAACTGGACTTATGGTAATTTAATGAAAGATGACAGGTTTTGAAAATGTGTTCATATATACTGTTGGAGCCAAAAATACTTGGAGAAGTGGCGGGCTTGTAATGTCATAGCGAGTAATCCATATGGAAATCCATATGTTATCAAGGAGTAGGAATACACTAGATGATCTGAAAAAGACACTATTGAGTTAGTTATCTGTGTTGATTCCTACACACTAGGAGAAGTCTTCTGGAGGGACAGATGTCGCTCTTCTTAAAGATGAATCCTCATCAGTCATCGAGCTTTTTTCTGCCAGTGGTGTAAAGCTGGTGAAATCTGGTACCCACAGTATCCCATGGTGACCCATGTGTTTTTTTTTTTTTTTTTTTTTTTTTTGCAAAAGGGATTTACAAAGAAAACGTATTTCCATTTGGAGATAAATGTTTAATTATTAAAAAAAAAAAAAAAAAATCACATCTGCTATACAAACCGCCGTGCTCTCTCCTCTCTGGACGGGCAGCGGTATCATTGGTTGCCATGACGACGCGTCGACTATGGGACTGTTTAGATAGATGTGCACGCGCTACCAGCTGGTGACCGTTACACCTGGAAACAAACGCGCAGAGTCGGCCAGTCCGCTCGTTAAATATGCTTGTATAGCGTGTTTTTTTGTTTTTTAAACGAAGCTTCAAAGACACGCATGATAACTCGTTCGGACAGCGTAGGGAATCCCTCGTGAAGAGTAGTAAAACTCGGAGTCCAGCTGAAGCTGCCTGAATGGGAGGTACTCCTTCAGTTTAGGGACCAGATGTACGAGAAGGAGGGGTGCAGCCATCCGGACGACGGCTGCAAAGTCCTTCCCGGTCAACGACTTCTTCAAAACAAGCCATTTAAAGCTTAAAGCGCAGACTTTCGGCTAAGTGAGTCGGGTTTTTGTCGACTGTGGTAAGTTGAATGCGCTTTGACAGTTTGTCTGAACCGTTAATTGATGCGCTCATTACGGTGCCGCCTCTGAACCCCCTCGCGCTGTCAGGTGAGCAGATAAACTGGGCGAACTGTGGTTTCTGGTTCGGTCCTGTTATTGTCATGGCGTTTACGTCTATCCCACTGTTGTTCAAGATGTTTGTACATTTCACTCAGGCACCCAGCGTGTCTCACCCGAGTCGCCTGTCATCAAACTTGCAAACAGGTGTATGCCAATCCTAGGAAGAGTTTGAAAGTGTGTTGGTGTGCGTGCTGTTGTTGTTATTGTTATAAGGTGTGAATCTAAACCAGCCTTTTGGTCACTGACACCTAATAAAGGTGTGCTACTACATGTGAACCATTTTCATTATAAAGGGGATTTCATTTAATGTTATGTAACTAACAAATTAGGTATTGTGTAATTTATCTGTGGGAGAAATTGGCACTGCATTGGTATGAGTGGGTGGGTGGCAAGAAATCATGTCTAGACATCTGGGAATCCTTATTTATTTATTTATTTATTTTTAACATCAGGCAGCAATGAGCTCCAAACTACTGAGCATTTAATCCCATTTTGACATATTTAATGCTGTCGGTTTTTAAAGGACAATTGTCCATGTAACAAGATTCATGGGAAGAATATCTTAGCATATAAGTTATTTGTGTCTTGATGATAAACTAGTTTCTGAATTTGCCGCCATCACAGTGATATATTTATAGATGGCAAATCATTGAAAAATATGCACTGATAATCTGTGTCTGTATGGATCATAATTCCCCTTTTAGAGGCAAATATAGGTCAGAGATGGAAATGACTGCATCTCATAGCATGTTTTAGCTCACACTTTGTGAGTTTTAACAAGTCAGAATGGCTTTTTGTTTGCACAGACATGAGGGACTTCGTGAGGTCGTCCAGTTTGAACAGAGGCCAGCTCTCAATTCCATGGGAGAAAGACTGCTTGTTTGTTAACGCCAGCAAACTCTCACGTGATGAAAAGAAACTCCAAAAATATGCTTCTTATTAAGAAATCTAAGTACTCTGAGAGAGACTGCGTTTGATTTACCTCCTCTTATCTTTGTTATGGTTAGAAATATGATTATGCCAGATGTGGCAAGCGGTACAAGGCTTTGTCTGGAACCCGAAATGGTTGATATCTCAGAGCATGTTTTCCTCCGGCCCAACCGTACCAGGAGGTCAGCCCAGCAAAACAGGAACTTGGAGGTTTCTAGAGCTGTTGAACACCAGTGTCTGGCACTGCTTTCCACCACCTCTGGTTATATTCACACATCAACCCATCAGGATTCCCACAGTGTCGGCCTATGTGAGTAAGTATGGATGCTGCTGAGTGGGTCACAACATTTGATGAGGACATTAGACAACAACATTTTGTGTGAGGCTGTCACTAGCAAGATTTTTTACATTCGTAGAAAGCAAAGATATAAATTCATCAGAATCTGTTTCAGCATGTCTGACTCAAGTGACAGGAGGAGTTAAAAGTCTGTTTCTGACTGAGAAGTAAATTATAGAGTCATCAAGAGGATCTCATAAAGGACAGAGTTGATGGTTGTGAAAAACCTATATGAAAGAAAAAAACAGGAAGAGGAGAGAGGGGACACTTAAGCTCAAGACTAATGTAAGCCCCACCAACCATCATAAAAGAAATGATGAAAGACAGCTCCTTAAAAGCTGACAGATATGTAGCATAGAAATATTTTGGAAGCAACGAAACAGATAATATTCATCTCTGTGGGTAGCCACCATCAGTGAAATAATAATTCATTTATGCTTTTCTGTAAATGCTTTGTAAAATATTTAGTCTTTTGCTGCAACTGATTTTGTAGGGTTAGGATCTGAGCGTTCAGTGTAGCCACTATGATTGTACCCAAAGATCTGTGAGCTTTTGTTGAAATGTTGAAGCCCCAAAGTGGAAAGGACAGAGGTGATCATAAGTGGACAAGATGGTTGAACTAAATTAAAAGTCCTAATTCTGGACATAATTTCAAAATGAAAGTGCACTGTATAGGAAATTATAATCCTGTCAGACCACAGTTTACCAGCATTTACTTGCCTGAGTAATCTATTGTACTGGCAACATCCAGCAGCTGTAAGAAATAATATAGAACAGCTACATGGTGAAGTGACACACTGTCTGAATGATTTATGAGATTTGTAAACCTTTCAAAAACATTATAACAATAACGGCAGCAAAAAGGTATTTGTTCTGTAAGGCGTGATGTCATGGCGCTCTTAGTAGAGCCTGAAACCAAACATGTGTGCTGTGATCTGATTATCTGTGCTTTAGTTGTTTGTTCATCCACATGTTATTGTTCAAGCATGTTAAACTGACAGTTTGCATTGTGTTGAGAGAAAGCCAAGGGAATGACTTTCCATGCAACACAAAGAATTACAGAGTGGAGATTTTACTGTTTGGCTCAAGGTGATCTTCCAGTTTTTATTTCAGACCTCTGCCTCTGGACCGGATTTGGTTCAGTTTGATCATGTCTGAAAAGTGGTGCTCCAGTGTGACATTGAAAATGTCTGATTGTCAAACCTCCACATGAAACAGAAAGTATGCCGTTTTTTTATTTTGTTGATTGAGGACATTAAAATAATCAAAACAAAAACATCTAGTTCTTCCAAGGCATTATGTATTTTTGCTTTTTTTTATTTATTTAATTCTTAAATAATAATACAAATACAGTTCATGTGTTAATCTGCCAAGATTGTATTTTACATTTATATTGTCAACGATACTTGAAAAAAGGGTGGTTTCTTTTTCACATGACTGGATATCGTTTAAGGGAAATTTTGGTTTGTTTAAAGTGGGGTTGTGTAAAGTGCTTGTGTCATTTGTGTCTTATCTGCAGTAGATTGGGGTTACAGTGTCCTCAGTTTGGAAAATCTGGAAGAAATTAGTAATTTAGGAGTTACTCAGAGATAGAAGAGCAGATGTTCACCTTCTAAAATAACTAAAATCTCAGACATATCAAAGCACTTTGAGTTAACATTGTGTTAAGTATATTTTCATGGTATCATTTTCGAACCAGACGGTTATTTATTTTGCTGCTGCATTTTATTTACTACAGAGTGTCTGTGTTGAAGGAAAACGGGCCTTATTACTCTCTGATGCAAAAGTGAGGCTGCTTAAAAATCCATCACATAAAGCTTTTTTGAAGCAAGAACGTGTGATGTGTCAAACTGGCATCTTAGATGTTGAGTCGTACAAAGGATGTATTTTAACTCGAATGTGATATGACCCAGGAAATAAGAAAAGAGTTTTTGGTAAAGTGGTGGTGATTTATTGTTTAAACGTTACCCAAAAGGGAGAAAAATAGTCTTGAATGTCTTGTTGTCAATTTTGAGTCCTGTGTTTGACAATGCTTTGTGGCGCTACGTACACTTCCTACCTCCTTGAAAGGACTTTATGACTTTATAAAAGGAACTGTTTGAAAATTAAATTTACTGTTATATGGAAACACTGTATAAGCTGTGTTTGAGGGGGAATTAAATGTCTGTTATGGCCATTGAGTTCTGAAAGGTGTTCTGTTGCCTGTAGAGGCACAAGGTTTGGGGATGTTCCTGGGGGTTGTCACCGCTGGACTGCCCATCGGGCATAATGGGCACTTGCCCGGTGGGCCGTTGGGGATTTTGAACTAGCACTGTCAGAAGAAAGTTTGTTGTCATTCATAGGCTTCATCATCTTTCCATCAATACCTGGTGGGCCGGTCTCAGCTCAAAATGCCTGAGCCGATTTTTTTTTTTTTTTTTTGGTCCCAGTCCAGCCTTGGTTGTATTTAAGACCAAGAGCAAAAGTCTTACATGGCTGTATGGACACACTAAAATGTCAGAAAACTTTTAATTTCTTTGCCATTAACTTTAGTTAGACCTACAGGAACATACATTCACCTGTTTTTAACTATGAGAAGAAAGATTATTTTAGAATGACTCAAAACTGAGATTTTTCCTTTTCAATTGGGTCAGAATAATTCGTGTAACCTCCTGGTCATTCTCAAGAAGTTATTTTCTCTCAGTAGTCATCTTAATGTTTTCAGATTTCCTCTACTCCCAGTAATTTGAAGTTATTGGGTCTTTGTTTTCAATAATGACCTCCAGAAAAATATTTTGGCAGCCCTGATAAATGAGAAAATCAAAAGCAGATCCCTTCACAATCAAATAAATAACTTTTTTTTTTTTGACAGGAAATAGGATGCAATGTGAACTTCTCAAGCTGTCTTTTGGAAAACCTGTTTGAGAGCTGCCTTTGCTGTGAGACTGACAGTGGCTCAGGGGTTTTCCAGAAGATTCATGCAGAGACTGACGGACTGGAGTAGTGGAGAAAGGTCGGGGTGCTTTACTGCCATCCGGCTCAGACGATCATGTCTGCAGACAGTGTTGAACTTTTTGAATTATGAGGGCTACCGACTTAACTCTGCTGTACTCAGCCCACAAAATTAGCTTGAAAGTTGTCCTACCCAGCTGTGTCTTGACTCAGCAATAGTTTAACACAAGTAGAGAATGAGAGATAAGATCGGAAAACGCCCAAAGACCATGTTGTCACTACTGAGTAAGATGATGGATTGAGTGTGGTTGGCAGATTCTCTTGGAAAGCCCCTTTGAGAGATCACATATAAACACTTCAGCTAGTTCATTGCAAGAGAAAAAGATAGTATGAGTCAGTCTCATGTGCTCCAGCCAAGGTTTTTTGCATGATGGCCATAACCATTTTTGAAAAGCATATTCACTTTCAATTATAAGGTTTCATGTATCAGGACACATTAAAACAAATAAATTATTCTTAACCTGGTCATACAATTAAGTAAATACAACCTCAGATAAACAATAACACATAACATTTTAAAGTGAGATTATTTATTTAAGAAATTATAGGTCAAAATTCAGAAACGGTGTATGGAAACCTAAATATAGCCTGTAATTTCAGCTGTTTGTTGAACCACGTTTAGCAGCTGTTTTTGAGTTATGTTTTCTTTTACCATTATTAGTTTCACAAGTGGCCTGGAGTTATTTGCCCCACTCCTCTTCACAGGTTTTCTTCACTTCTTTCAGCTTTGTAGTTTTTTGTTTATGCACAGCTCTCTTAAAGTCTTTCTCTCATTTAAAATTGGATTAATGTCTGGACATGGACTGGACCATTACACCACCCTGATTTTGGTGTTCTGTTATTGATCTTCTGATAAGCTGCTGTGTTCGGTGACCCAGTTTCAGTTAAACTTTAGATGTTAGACAGATGGCCTCAAACTTTTATACTGTTATTATACATATGTATGTGCGTATATATATATATATATATATATATATATATATATATATATATATATATATATATATATATATATATATATATATATATATATATATATATATACTGTCGTGGTCGAAAGAATTACATAAATATTGGAAATTGGAAAGGTTGCTGCTTAAGTTTTTATAATAGCAATTTGCATATACTCCAGAATATTAAGAAGACTGATCAGATGAATTGCATAGTCCTTCTTTGCCATTAAAATGAACTTAATCGCAAAAAAAACTTTCCACTGCATTTCATTGCTGTCATTAAAGGACCTGCTGAGATCATTTCAGTAATCGTCTTGTTAACTCAGGTGAGAATGTTGACGAGCACAAGGCTGGAGATCATTATGTCAGGCTGATTGGGTTAGAATGGCAGACTTGACATGTTAAAAGGAGGGTGATGCTTGAAATCATTGTTCTTCCATTGTTAACCATGGTGACCTGCGTGCAGCGTGCAGCCATCTGTGCGTTGCATAAAAAGTCAAACACTGCATACAAGAAGAAGATGACCAGACTCTGATTTTCGGGAAAGTTCAGAGCATTTTTTGTGAGCAGCAAGAGATCTGGAGATCACTTGCTACACTCGGGAAGAGTGTAGCAAGTGCCATCTATTGTGCTGTGGTCTCCAGATGAAGCGTCAGTGCCAGAATAACAGCAGGATAAATAAACTTATTCACAAAGCTGGAAAAATAAATGGACAGAATCTGAACAAACTGCTCTACATTATGAACAGTCTCTCCCACCCTCACCATGACACATTACAACTGGCTCATTCTCTGTCACACTCACTTAGCCACGCTGTCGTAAAGAACACTTCAGCAAACAAATCCCACCATTTACCATTTCCCCTGTCAGCTCTCCTGGTGTAGATGGCCACATCGTTTCACTCCACATCTGCATTTATTGTTAATATTCATGTGAAACTACTTCTAGCTTGTACTACCTCCCGTGTTATATATAAACATTACACAGCCATCTCCACATAAATCTTATCACCTGACACTTTTCTATTATTTTACTTTTTTACAATTCCTATTGTAATTATTTTGAAATTGCATTGTTTCTGGCACAAAATTAAAAAAAAAAGTTTTTAACCATCCACACCTGAGCCCTCCAGACAAGTAAACTTAAGATTCCACTTAATTCCTATGAAAGGAGTGAGGGTATACTCAGTTTCTCTTATACTGCCTCTCCATTTAGGCTTTGTGTTTGTTGGTTAAATAATACAAGTGTAAGATAATGCAACTTGTCATATATTGTTGTTCAACTGAGGTTGTAGCCTCCTTATTTTAAGAATTGTTTAGGGTATGTTGTTTTATTGATTTTTTGTGTGTGTATGTGCAAAGAGACTTAGAGAGAATTAATCTCAGAGACTAATTATACACCATCTGGTTCAACTCTTCCGCGTCACATGATCTGCGGTTGCAGAAATTTGGTTGCAACGCACACATACACACTCAGTTGTATTTCTTTCACTTCAAAAAGGGATTACAGTGACTTATATTTATTTTCTTACTTTCCTTCATACAATACCCACAGTTTTTTTTTAAGTTACCCAATCTTAAACCAAACCTCACCATTCTATAGCCCGAATGTGAGGATGTTAGAGAATCTTTCTGAACCCTAAGAATGAAGTGGGTTTCCCGAGTGTGATTGTTTAAACATATTTATAAGTAAAACATGCATTGTTAAACATTTTTTTAAAACATTTTCTGTTTAGGTGTTTTCTGACTACACTTTAAAACAAGAACACCCAATTCACTTTTTACTTTGTCCCAGACTTTTAGAGCTGTTAAATCAGTTTCTTCTTTCTTGACCAAATCTCTTTTACCTAATACAATATTATGAAATTGCGTAGCTTAAATAACACCTTACATGAACATGTTGCAGATGTTTTTGAGTCATCTACCATCATGTCAAAAAAATTCAACAATAATTCTTTCAATACACATAGGAGAAGTATTTTCATATTAAATCATTTAAGGTCCTCTGCCTCAGTTTAATTTGCTGTTTATTAATTTCAATAAAACTATGGTATCACATGGAGCCTACTCTCTCCCTAGATCATCCTGACTTTTTCTTTGTACTGTCTAACAACATATTCCATATTTTCAGTACAAGAAAGCCAAAGCAATTACCATCCATCCTGGATGGAAACGGAAGGTGGTAAATTCCTCAGTCAAATTGTAATTACCAGACTCATAACAAAGATTAGGTCAAAAAACACCATTGATAATTCGTAAAGTTCAATTGCTGTCAAAGAGATGGTAGCATATGCTGGAGATGAACGAGAAAGGAAGATTACTGAGCCGGCTCTCTGTTTGTCTTTTGGCTCAGAATTCCTACTTTATAAAGGAGAGAGTGCTACCTGAAGACATATTGACAGAAACATGACACTGGATTCTTGAGAATGTATGGGTTTGTGTGTGTGTTCCCATTGTACTGTGAGCGCACTGGGTTTGTCGGAGACTTTGTCTGCGTTTCTTGTGTGTGGTATTCTACCTAATCATATAATTTACTATGAAAGTACTGTATCATCATTTGACACACAGAGGTATGTAAAAAGAAAGTGCACTCTCTTTCGATGTATATGTTTTACTAGAACAATAATAATAATAATCTATGTAAGCATAACAACACATGTGATACAATGGTATTTTGTGCTAAACAAAAACAAAGATTTGTGCCATCCCAGCTAAGCTTTCGCTGTCTGACAGACTGCTTACTTTAAAATACTTTGATATGCTGAATTGCTCATGGTTAACTTAATGACTGTAAAGTGCTTTGGCCTTTTGGCTGCTGCCCAAATCATCCAACCAATCCTGTGCTTCACATTTGGCATGAGGTTTTTGTGTGGATATGCTGCCTTTGGTTTGGACAAACACTTACAGGCGGGTGTGTGGGCATTTGATTTGCAGCCATTAAATGCTTCCAGCCCTACTTGTCAGGAATCAGGCTCTTTGTTTATTTAGGTCAATAGTCTTGAACTGTGTCTCATTTCAGCTGCTGTGTATCTGAAGGTGTCATATTACGTCACATTTGCTTTTCACTGTACAGGCTTCCCCTAGGATCTGTCTTTTATTTATTTTCTTTAGACACGACATCTCTTTTCACTGTTTTGCTGATGACTTAGTCCATCTGCTCTAAAATGAATATCTATTCTCACATTCAAAGCTCTCCTGGACTGTTCTAAAGCAGGGCTAAGTTTTTCTAATTTTGAGAACTACCTAATAAAAAACAAACAAACATTTTTATCTGAAAACCCCACCTTTAATTTAGTTAAGACATCGCAATTGACTTATTACTTTCGCACTGCTGCAACCTAGTTGCAAGAGGCCTTTTGCAGGAGGGATTTTGACTGTGCCTTGAATGTTTTCCATTTGGGAGTAATTGTTCTCTCATTCAAATGATTGTCTTCAAATAGGTTAAAAATGGCTTAATGCGTTCCCATTTTGATGGGCAGTAACAGTTGTTCCTTGAAGATCATTATCAATGCCTTTCCTCCTTGGCCCTCTGTAGATGCACACCTAGAGACTCAAGTGACTGCTGAAGGATCTGCTTTTATGAAGGTCGTCGTGTTTGCTGATCATCTGTGATTCAAGTATATTGAATTGGCAACCCTTTTTTTGCCCTCTTACTTTCACAGGATGCGACATGGTTAAGCTTAATGTTTCACTTGTTGCGAGCTTGCTTATATTTTGTTAAAATAAATAACGGCAAGCTGTCATGTGTTATTTATGCAAAGTTGTTCTCACCTAATTTTAGGACAGAGTAAGAATATCAGAAATGTTATTTTGTCCTGATACAAAAAAAATGAAAAGAAATAAAGTGTACACGCATACTCCAAACATCTGCTCATTTCCACATTAAATCAAATAAAACCCTTTGAAATAAAGATAAGTTAATGAACACTTTTCTATTAGATATTAAATTAAGTGAGACTTAGGTGCTAGTTTAAAGTACTGTTTGCAAACACATCATTCAGACTTATCTAGTCCTCCATAACTCAACAGATGGAGTCAGGCAAAATGTATCGACATTATGGGAGATCCATGTCCTGTAATTATTGTTAATATTAGAGCAGTTTTTATATAAATATTAAATAATTTGGGAGTTAATCCTATACATTTGATACTTCAAATGATTATTAGGTACACTGGAGACCAATGAACAAACACGTCTTTACAAGGGACAGAGTGTGTTTTACCTGGCAACCAGTGCATAATACACATTCCCATTACATGAATGAATTTTACTCTCAGAATTTGATGGTTGTTCTCAATAACAGAGGAGTTTACATGTTTTCTCTGAAAATATAAAGTGTATGCAGATACCATATGTTTTCTTTTTTCAGTTTGAGTAAATCGGACACCTTTAGTTCATCTAGAACCATTGATCAAGCTTCTATAACCAGAGATGCTAACGAGTCTGGCTTATGATAAAACACAGTCTGTGTCATGTGCCAGTCTTTCAGTCTGATTAATCATTTATTATGACCTCCATTCAAAAAGAGTAATGAGACATGAATGTTTATTGTTTGAGCTGATGTTTGTATGTGTCATAGCCACATCAAACTAACTGGGATAATTGGAAAAACATGACTTTGCCCTTTGGGCAGCATCTGCAGTGAGGCAGTAGTGTTCCGGCTTGTCGCGGGGGTGGGGGTGGCCTGAACAACAAAGCTCTCACTTTACCAGTTGATTTACATTTCATCCCTCACTCATGATCATGAGCCCCACATGGCCCTACTTTGGGTAGGGACTGACAGAATGAGACCGTGAATACAAGCTGCCAAAATGAGCTTTCATTGAAGGTTTGCTAATCCGCTTTAGGGATAGGGTGATAAGCTCAGTCATTTGGGAAGAATTTATAGTAGAGCCACTGGTTGAAGTGTCAAAGCGGGTCAGCTCAGGTGATTTAGAATTCTGGCCAAGATGTTTGCTAAACATCTTTTGAGGGGAAGTGTTTCTGACATGTCTTTTTAGAACGAAACTCAGGGCAGACCCAGGACTTACTGGAGAGATTATATATTTTGGTAGGTTTGGGAATGCCATGTGTCAACACGGCAGAGCTACAAGATGTGGCCAGGGAGAGGGAGGTATGGGAATCTATTACATTCAGCTGAAAAATAGTTTATTGATCCTGAAGGGGGAATTATATTGTTGCAGTGTCAATTACAGAAGAAAATATTGAAAAATGCCAAAAATGTAAGTTAAGATATTCAAATGATCATGAAAGCATTGGAGTTTTGTTTGTCACCTGGTAACTTTATTGATGATGTCACATGGGGAATCCTCAGGTAACACAGGTGAACTCTCAGTAGACAGCATGGTGAAAATATTAAGTCAACATCTGGAGTGCAGAGGTGCTCCTTCAAGTTCACATGTCCAGGATTGCACCATTTGAAGGCAACAAGCACCGCAAGTACTGTACTCTTGCCCCATTTCTGTTGCTCTGCCTGAAGTCTTTTGTCCACCTGTATTTTCCGAAATCCATGTAGAGATGCTGAAATTGAAAACACGTTCCTGCAGCCATTTCGTAAAGAAGCACAATACATCCACTGTCTCCCATCAGCACTATCAGCACATTGGGATCTCGAAATCCCCATGATGAATAAGAGGAAGAAAAATTCTTATGTTTTGCATTGATGTTTTTGTTGTGCTCTGCATGCTTAATATCTCTTCAACTCATCTGCATGTTAGGTCATTTGCTGGTCTTTGGAAAGCTCAGTCTTCTGCTTCCACAGCTTTGCATTGTCATGAATGCTCACAGGGGTAAAACAAGGCCATAATGCTCTGAAATTCATTAATTTCTATGTGTTGGTGTGACACAAGAACATTTTGACACTGCGCCAGGCTCAGCACAGCACAAGGATACACAGCTTTCCTGTGCCCCGCTGTTAAGTTAAAAAAGTTTTCAATTTGGCACAGCACTTCAAAGTAAAGATAACCTGACCAAGCATAAAGAGAATTGAGTGGTTCAGCAGCAGTCCCTGTCAGATACCTAGAACAGACAAATACTAAGGGAGGAAAAGAACAATTTTAGGAAGCAGTCACCACCATTCTCTGTGAGAGGAATTTGTACTTCTCCCGGTGATTGGAGGTACAGGCGACCGAGGGCAAAGTGCAATATGCATAGAATTTTCTTTGTTTCAAGTATCAAAAAAGCAAATAATCAGAGTTAAGTGTGACTAGTGCTTTTAGTAGCACTGTAGCATTTTATAAGCTGGCTCTTTATTTATTTATTATTTTATCTCCCTGTCACTGCTACTACTCAATTAATATTTTTTTAGCAAACATGTATGTAACTTTGTTGGTTGTATCTTAGAATTCTTGTACTGTGATGTGTTTTGTCTTATGTTGTTATTTGTCTTTACTGCTGCTGTGAACCAAATTTCCCATCAGGGACATTAAAGGTCTGAACTGTGTTACGGTTTTTGGGTTTATTTGTTCCTGTTTTATTTTTAAAGTCTGTGTCCTTATGTTTTTAGTTTTGTCTTGATTTCCCTTGTTACCATCTGCCCTGATTGTTTGCACCTGTGTCTCGTCAAGTCCTGTGTGTATATGTTGTCTTGTTATTCCCTTGCTCCCTGCTGGTCTGTACTGTTTTTCTCTTGACTGTTTCTTGCCATGGTGACTCTTTTGTTCATGTACTCTGTCCTCTCCAGTTTTGGCTTTTAGTTTTTGCTTAATCCGGCTCAGCAGTACTTTTTTTTTTTTCTTTTCTTTTCTTTTCTTTTCTTTCTTGCTGCCTCTGTCCTCTGCATCCGGGTCCTACACCTCACCAAGTCGTGACAGATCTGTCACGGTTTTTGAGTTTATCTGTTCCTGCTTTTATTTTGAAAGTCTGTGTTTTTAGTTCTGTCTTGACTTCCCTTGTTCCCATCTGCTGTGTGTGTGCGTGTGTGTGTGTGTGTGTGTGTGTGTGTGTTGTCCTGGTGAGGTGTAGGGCCCGGATGCCCTGAATAGCTCAGTGGGTTGAGCAGGTGCCATTTACAGAGGCCCTTTTGCAATCAGTGCAGTGTTGCTCTTTGCTGGAGCATTTATGTCAGGAGGTCTTCTTTGGTGGAGAAATCATTAAAAGCCATTTAGATAAATTCCATCAACTGCACTGTACTGCTACTGTCCACTGGATGCTAAACCACTCATACAAGTTAGGATCACAGTCCAGCTGGGCTGTCATGATCCCAGACATAGCCAACGCTCTTCTGGCCATGCGTCTTGCCACGAGCTTGACGGTAGAGAGCCAAAGGTACCATTCTTCTCCTCCTTGAACAGTGTTTGCAGTTATCATTTGTGCTTCTTACAGGACATTTCCACTAGACATGGTTCCCTGTTGTTTTGTAAAGGTCTAAGTGAAACTTTGGTTACTTTTTGTGATGCATGCATTGAAGTGTTTTTCCATGTTGTGCTGCCTTGTGATCATCACAGTCATCCTGCAAATGACATCTTTTCTTTTCCTTCACTGTTTAGAAAAAAAATCCTTCCTACTAATTGTAAAGTGTGTGTGTGCGTGTGTGTGTTACAGTTTTTGGAAACGCCTCATCCAGGTCCCTATTGTTGTGGCATCTCAGTGAAAACTGACATGTGCCATGCAGTATTGAACTTTGGCTTCAGAGGAGTATAGAGTTTATATAGGCCCATACAGTATATACTACTAACCTTTTATTAATAAAAAAGAAATTGCATACAATCTTTAGGCCAAACTCTATTTTCACAAC
The DNA here is from genome assembly GCA_014839995.1 of Xenentodon cancila. Taxonomy (NCBI): domain Eukaryota; kingdom Metazoa; phylum Chordata; class Actinopteri; order Beloniformes; family Belonidae; genus Xenentodon; species Xenentodon cancila. The sequence continues at coordinate 17,441,510 of CM026199.1, forward strand.
ATGCCCTGCAGATGACTCTTAATCAGCGCAAGTGACCAGGTGCCTTTGGCCAAGAGCATGCTGGGAACTACACTCAGTAACCCCCAGCAAAGGACAGTCGTTGTACTTACAGCTCTGGATACTAATCATAACAAATGTTAGTGGAAAACGGATGAATCGGTGGATAGATGCTTTGATTTAGGGATTTAACGCTTTAACTATGAATCAATAGCTAATCACGTTCATACTGATACTAACATATATTTTATAACGTACCCTTTTATAGCCAGACACCCTGCAAGTTGCCATGACACAACGTCTGAGTTATGTATAGCTGACACTTGTAGAGCATTTTGCAAAATCGTCCAGTATTGTGATCACTGGGCTTGAAGTAGCCTCCTTAGGCAGTTAATTACATATTGATTTATTTAATCTGCGTTTTTTAAGTCATGCACATTCAAGAATAATTAATTACTTTGCAAGCCTAAATCCAGTGTTTTCATATTATGCAAGCACTACCCTCGTCTGAAGAGAATGTGCTGTAGTAGACTTTTCTGAGTGTAGGTTCTTGGGCAGAAGCATGAATTTAACTCATGTGTACCATTTACTGTACTAATGCATAGTTATGTCTGCCTCTAACACTGCAGGCTAATGTATTCCTCATTTTAATTTGGAGTTCATGGTTTATTCGAAGAGACATTGCTAGGAAGTACATCCATGATGCATTTTATTTGACATTTTATCGTATCATTTTTTTTTTTTTGGCATGTCATACAAAACCTGGATCCGGTATGAAAGACAATGAAGGTATTACAGGAACTGACACAGATTTTGGACCAGGCATTAAGAGTGGAAATTGCTATCATATCTGATTTTTGTGTACCTTTTTTGTGTAATTAAATTTAAGCGTATGATGCAAAACTCAGTTTTTGAGGAAGTATGCGAGAATGGATCCGCTGTTCTAGTTGCTGAATTTTTTTTCTTTTTTTAAAATTTTAAAGTAAAGGCTTACTTGTGGTTCCAAGACTTGCCAGGAAAGAATAGGAAGCAGAGTAATCAGCTATCATGATTTTGTCCTGTTATCTCCTCTCCCTAGATGCTCTCCAAGATTAGAATTTTCTCTGTTTGATAGACATTTTGATCAGGGTGTCTTAATCTTTGTTCTTCTACTTTTTTATTTCTTATTCCTTAATTACTGTATATTTCACTGATTAACTCTCTGCCCCTTCACTACCCTAAACTGCTTGTTTCTTTTACAGATTTACATCTGTGCTTTTCAGTCTGTATTTAATAGTTGTGTTTGAAAAATGCCATTCAGATAAGTGAGTTTTATTATGCTGAACTGAGGCCAGCCCATAAACTGCGGCTGGTTTTTGTTATACAGGAGCACAGCATTCTATGTAAAGTAATAGTATTCATATTTAATATGTTTCAGGTGCTTTATGAGTTTTTGAGTGAACAGTAGTTTTGGCTAATTTCTACTACAGTAGAAGTGCTCCTTTGTATTGTAAGACAACTGATGTCAGTCATTACAGATAGGGTGACGTTCCCAAATGCTTGTACTGAGTGACCATATTTTGATTAGATCTCCAATTTCAGTCATTACTAACTCATTTACGAATTAATTTTTTTTTCATATATAATTTCATCACTGTCCTCTACGATTGCTTCCACATGGTAGGCCTGAGGCTGTTCAGGCCCACACCGCATCATATGTGCCTGTGTAGACTCCATAATTGGCCTAGACTGTCATGGAGTGACTGTATAGATCATGAAAGACATTCAGACATGAAAACCTGGTTGATGAATGGGATCATATAAGGACAGTTAGAAGACATAAAATGTTTGAGAATCCTGAGAAAAGAAGATCTGGGCAGAGGCATCAATTGATTTGCTTGGTAACAATGAAACAGAATTGGATCATGTGTTAGAGATGTGATGCTTCTTTGTATAATACCACACATGTGTGCAAACAGTTTATGTGCTCTAAAAGTATTGTGGGCATAAGTGTTCCCTAATAAAATAACATGTTTTTCTGTTTAAATGCTGAGGTGAAAGTCACTTAGTAGTTGGGGTGCATATAAAGATATGATGTAGCTCAAGTGTATTCATTCTTTAAGACAGGATATGTCTCATATCCATAAAAACACAGGAGAGCGTTGCTTGTCAGTTCTAATGCAGGTGGAGTGTACATCTGCCTCAATGATTTGTGTCAGGAGAAGCATGGGAAAAACAGGGAAAACAGCTGGAAGTGTTTGTGAACACACAAAACGGCTCCAACACTAATTTTCCACAAAAAATGGCTTGATTGAAACGCAGTTTGGGCACTTATTCACCTTGTCTTTTTTGGCTAGCTTTTCTGATGTTGGTGGGAAGACGAGAAGAAGAATACTATGCCCGCAGAGATAATATTCAATCAGCATTTGTTGATTTATGACAACATTTTGTCATATATAGTCAAACGTACCCAGATGTGGAATGGGCGGTTTGTCAAAAAAGAAAAAGTGAGAGAAAATTAGAAATGCTGGCAAAAGGCCAGGGAATATTTTCACAAAACACAAAGTCACCAAAGAGCCAGGAAAAATCCTCTCAAAAAAACACTTCCAGTTCAACTGGGGCTCTAAGGCAAAAACAAAGGTGAAGGCCTTTACAGGAAAATAACTCTGAAACAGGTCTTGTTGGTGTCATTCCTGCAGGGAAGAACAGGGCAGGCCAGCCTACTGCACAGGGGAAGAGAAGTCAAGAAAGTCACGGTGCAGCAACCGGGAAAAATAACTTTTTACAGAAATCAGCCAGAACTTTGTACCGCAGCGCACTGAAGAACATCTGAGGGTTAGGGACAAGCCGATGGTTAAATGCAGTCTGTGATAATCATTGATGCTGCTCACTGATTACCACTGGATGTCAGCTGCTGGCCCGGCACCAATCCTACTCAGGTGCACAACCCCAAGCACATACACACATGACAGATTCAAAGATAAACAGAAACCAGGAAGGGGAATATGCTAGGAAACAAACAGGAAAAGGAGGGAGAAGCAGTGTCAGCTCATGACACACTCTGGAGAGTGAGTTAATCACTTATTTTTTTAATGCAAACACATTGCTGCTTGCTTGAGTCAGGTCTGTGAAAATGACATAATTCTACACGCTGTGGGAGTTGTCATAGAGGTACACAAACATTGCACATCGCAAACCACGATGAGTGATTTTCCATGTTTTCATCATTTGTTCCTGACATAAGGCAGAACATTTATTGGCACATTTCTTTAGATCTGTTAATATTTTGTTGACTTGTACAGTTAATCCTGGGTATATATATGCTAAGAGCACAACCTCATTTTAAGATAAGACCTCAGAAATCATCCAGCCAGCAGTTAAGTTTAATCTATTGTCATCTCAAATTATTAAAGGAGGCTAAATATCTCGGGTTTCATAGGTGTGAAAAAAGGAAAGAAAAAAAACCTGCACAAATTTGGGTACTACATTATATCATTCTGCCCTTGGGTGGTGATGACATGTCCAGGGTGAACCTCTGCCTTTCAACCAAAGAATTTGGGGATAGGCTCTGTTGTCTGTTGCAGCTTTGTTGACCTTGACAAAGCCATTCAGGCTTTCATTAGTTCCCTGCTCGATTATTGTAACGCTCTTTATTTTGGTATCAACCAAACTTTATTGTGTCATTTGCAGCTTGATCAGAATGCTGCTGCTCATCTGTTGACTAGTACATGTAAACAACACCACAATACACCTGTCCTCTATTCTTTAATTACACGTTTGTTTTTAGTGCAATAAATAACCTTGCTCCTTCATACCTATGCAAGGTTTTAAGTTTTTTCAGCCCAGATGAGCTTTGCGTTTAGCTGGCCAACACTTATTAGATGTTCCACAGACGATGTGGACAAAATGGGGAGATTGTTCTTTCTTGATTGCTGATCCCAAACTCTGGAACACACTGCCCCTTGAGCTATGTACCCTCATTGAACAACCTCTGTTCAAATCCTAGGAATATGACCTACCTGTTCAGAATGGCATTTGACACATAAAAACACATTTTCTTACTTCATTTTTTTGGGACAATTTTTATTGTTGTATATTTTATGTTTTCAGTTAATTTTAATTGTGCAGCACTTTGGTCAACGTTGGTTTTTTAAATGTGCTTTACAAATACAGATTAATTGATAGGCTCTAGCAGATCCCCATGACCCTAAATGTGGATAAACGGGTATAGATAATGAACGGATTGATTCAATGTATATTTCTGATTATTCTGTCGCTTTAAAGTAGGGTAAAGAAAGAATGGTGTTCACAATAATTTATAAAAGGAGAAATTAAATCCAAATGTACTTATTGTGTTTGTGCCAGTTTTTACTGTATTTGCCAGAGATACAGTCACATGACTGGCAAGAAAAAGTTACACTGACTAGTACATGAACCTTGAAAATTGAAGGCTTTGACAATCACTGCTTCCCAGTACAACACACCGAACAAAGCCTGTCCACCGTAATTCAAACCATATGCATGACACATGGTAATTCTATGAAGAGAATTGCTTTTACTGTTGCAGTACAGTTGTCTTGTCATTATGAATTTAGACTCATCGGTGTGGTTTAAAAGTCTGACTGGAAAGTTGTCATTCTATAGCAGTGAGAGATTTCCTTTGTGAATATAAAATTCAAGACTGCAGTTGTAAAAGACTAACAGTACCTGATTGTTTCTAAGTTTACATGTTAGAAGCAATCAGAGCTTTGTCAATTATAAATGTACAAAACATTAACACTCGCACTACATGTGAGAAGAATTCAGTCATTATGACACTATACATTTAACGCACAACCGTTGCTAACTGTGGATTTAATAAAAAAGTTCAAAGGAATAGATTTGTAAGATCAGTAAATTCCTGTAAATCTGCAAGACATTTTGTTGTATTTTGACTGTCTTTATTGTTTCCTCTTTGTCATCTGTTAGTGATCTGTTTTATGTATCTCACATGTCTTAGGCTAATCAGCCTTGTCTATTGGCACGGTGAACCAGGCTCTACCCTAACCTTTGTTTGGCAGCATTTATATGCATTCTCTCCTTTTAGTTATAGATGCACACTTGGGGTTTTCCTGTATACATATTGCATAGCTTTTAAAAAAAAAAAAAAATTTATTTTTTTTTATGTCTCAACTACTGTACTGTAATTAACTACAATGTCTTCCATATGCAGCTGATGTATTCTACCATTGCGGTTTTCTCACCAGGATAATGAGCTTAAGACACTGAGATGTTTTGGGCTTCTACTCAAGAAAATTAACATAATGATAACTATGTCTTTTCCTTCTTTCTTTGCACAAATATTTCTGTTCACATGTGGGATCCGTTTCCAAGAAACATTTGGTTACCAGAGTAACACTGCTTCACTTAAAGTAGACAAATTATTCAAAAATCCACATTTTATACGCTTGATGGGATGTATTTTGATGTTTGTAGTCATTGGGCAGTCAAAACCTCTGAAGTTACAACCCTCTCACTTTTCTTCTAGCAACCTACTTTTGATACAATCTCATTCAATGAGCCATTCAGATCTTTTGTGAAAAAGCACAACTTACTTGCAGCCCAGAGCCAAAAGACCCTGCCTCTCTATTTTCATCTCCACCTACTACTTGACCTCAACCCACTAAGGCTCATGTCCTTAAACTGCATAAGTAAATATTCTGTTTTTTGGAGCCGCTTATATGCTACATCAGCCCAATCCCCAGTGGATGTAGGGACCTAGTGGAAAGTGCAAATGCATGTTGCTTGGTGTCCATACAAAGCAGTATGTACTACGTGCTGCCTACTGGTATGGTTGTTGCTGATAGTACATAGTGTCCCCTTGTAAAAGCGATTATGCTACAGTATAACTGGAAGCTGGCCACGTGACCACTGAGACCAGCTTTCGCTGCAATGGCCCATAGCATTACACAATACTGTGTATGAGGTGCACTGGTTAGTTGGATACTGGAACTTTGTCAGCAGTAGCACACCATCTGGGTAATTCTTGCATCCTGCAGATTGTGCAATTGTTCACATGTTTTTCACCAGTGTTTTAATATATTGTATCAACTTGACTTATGACTCACTAAAAGATGTGTAAAAGAGGGATCAGAAGCAACTGTCTGGTGCTGAACTTTATGCAAACGAAATGTAAAAATTCAAGAAGGAATTTGACTTGTGGTTTACATGTTTTTAAAAATGTTTACACCTAGCTTTTTGTTATCGCCAGAACTAGTTATCGGCAGTTAAAGTTAGCAAGGTAGCATCTGAGTTAATTAAGTGGCTGTACACGAACTTCTGAAGATGTGTTCATTAAATCTGGTCCTTGGGAGCTACCTTGATCACAAGTTGATAGTATTAATTTCAATAAATGAATGTGGAACAGGGAGACATCAAAAACAGGGCAGCAGTCCCCAGGGATCACTGTTCTAGAGTTCTCACAGTTGGTATCTGAAAGATTTAAATTGCTGTTATGCCATCACTTTGTCAACCCAATGGATTCTCATTGAACAGCTACATTCAGTAATTTGATCATGCTGCAGCTGTCAATCCGGTGCGATAAAGCGATTTGCAGTAATGCTGTATCATTAAGTCTTTGTCCGTTTTGCTTCTGCAGTTGTTCACCACATTTAATCCTATATATCCTTGGTGTGACCCAACATTTGACTACATCTAGTTTGTTGACTCACCCAAAAATGTGGTAAGCTAGTCTGCAGCCCTGTAATCTTCTCTAAAGCTTGTGAAAAGCCTTAATGGTTATGGACGATGCCATTGTCTCTACCCTGAACATGCATGGTTAAGTGCTGCTAAGTGCATATTTCCATTAGAAAAACATAAAAGTAAAAATTGCATAATTAGAAATGAGCTTTCATTTACAAACTCTGACATCTTAAAATAAAAAGACTTATTTTACCTCATGATGCCAGTGATGTCGGGTCTCTTAAAGTTTTTATAAGATGGCTTATAAAATGTAAATGTTTTTGAGTTTGGTGTTGTTCCTGAGCTGCAATTTTTAACTCTGACAGCTGACTGTTAAGCGTGAGGTACAGATGAGAATCAGCACTTTCAAAGCTGACACCATGAATAGGGTAGATTGCTCTCTCTGTGTTGGGGTAGGGTGTTACTTTAACTCCTACACTTGAAGTATCTTAAAGTCTTGTTGACTTGTGAGGAAGAATAGAGCGACACATTGAGAGTATGATTGGTGTGGTATGTGCAGTTTTGCAGAGTCTATGCTAGTATGCTGTGGTGAAGAAAAAACTGAGGTCTGTGTTTACCAGTCCATGTTACTACTCTCACCTAAAGTCAACAAGCAAGTGGTTGCAAGAATGACTTTACATATATAAGCGGCTGAAATCCCTGTCCTTAAGATTGGTTGAGAAGCTCTACAATTTGGGAAATACTTGGAGTCAATGCTCCTCCACATCAAGAAGTGCCATTTGAGATAATTCGAGCATCTGGTTAGGATGCCCCCTGGACACCTCTCTGAGGACATATTTCCTCAGAGAAGAAATATGCCACATAACTCTCCTCTCAGGACATCCATACGTGCGAGAGTTTCTGCATGGCCAACACTTGCAGGTGTTTGCCTCTCAGGTAACTCTGGACTTGAAGCTGATTTCTGCTTGCTCAAATCAGTCTGACTTTTGACTGTCTAACAAAAATAAACATCCATCCATTTTCTATACCCGTTTTACCCTTTGCAGGGTCACGGGGGTCTGCTGGAGCCTATCCCAGCTCATTACAGGTGAGAGCCAGGGGTACACCCTGGACAGGTCGTCAGTCTATCACAGGGCCACATACAGAGACAGACAACCACACACCTTACACACACTTACACATACAGGCAATTTAGAATAACCAATAAACCTTTGAACTGTGGGAGGAAGCCGGAGTACCCGGAGGGAACCCACACAAGCACAAGAACATGAAAACTCCACAAGACTCTCAGGTCACTGAAATAACCAATGTAGTTAGCAGCCTCTTTTATTAATAAACTTGAAGCAGTAGGAACATTGAAAAAAAAGTGGAAAAAGTGTGTTGCATGTAGATGCGCACATGAACCTATTTTGTGTCTTGCCTAAAATTATGGGCCGTGTGATGGACTGGCAAACCTTTCAGGTTCCAGGCCGTTCGCCCAAACAGAACTGATGCAGGTCCAGCAGATCTCTGTGACCCTGATTTGGAATAAGTGGTTATAGAAGATGGATGGATGGATCTAAAATGATGTGATCCCAGTGTTTTTCATTCTATTTTCTATTGGTGCAGTGTTTGCTTTGGCTGTTCTGTTAAGCATTGTTTATCTTTGCCAAAAGTTTTTTGCGTTACAACGTTTAAGTGTGCCCAAGAGGCACTTATACTAAAGCCATCTTACTATTTTATAGTTGTTTTTCTTATGAAGCAGTAAGAGGATTTCAGACTTCTCAGAGGTCCGCATTTATTTCCTTTCATTCCTGGGTGCCCACCAGATGCGTGGGTGCATTTTTCATCAAGATTTAAGTGTGTATCCTTGTTTGTCCACCCAGCTCCACTACTGTTTTCCTTGATAATAAACTTTTGTTAGTCAAATTGAATATGTAATTTTTCTTTTGATCATAACATTACTATTTGTTTGCTTTTCTTTTCCTGATAGGAGCGTGTGCTGATGGAGAGAGCAGTTCCATGGAGAGATACTACTGAAATAGAAACTAAAACAGTAAGTCTGATTGTCTGAGCTTACATTAACTTACTGTTTTGTGTGGCAATGTTTTGTTTTTTTTCTCCAGATTTTTACACGTGTATGTCCTTTATGTTTTACATATGCTTATGTCCGTTCATGTCATTACACATATATATATATCCAAAAGGTTTTAAACAGAGCATCTTAAATAATGATCAAAAATAAAGTATAAATTTAAATGCAGCCTATTTAGTAACTCTATCCTGAACAGCTATTTTGCGAAGAACATATCAGATTGGAAGATAAAGTACTGGAAAAGAAACACAAAACTTGAGAGAAATTGAGAGCCAGCAACTTCAAATAATTATTTTTATACTTATTTTTCACTGTTGTACTGGAGGCCCTTGTGCATAGTATAAAACAGTATAGTTAAAAATATAGAATAAAAAATTTATATTATCATCTTTGACATCAATATTGATCATTCGATTTTTTTTGACTTCCTAGTAACTGGTTACCTTAAATCTTAACTATGCTTAGAGGAGTTGTCAAAATAACACAGTCCATCTTAAACAAACAAAGAAATATGAGAAGAAAGTACATTTAACTTCAAGTGATATATGCTAAGAACAGATCTTCCCATCAGAGATTTGAACTTCATTTCATGAAAAAAAAAAAAGAAGTAAACTTTAATGAGTGAGATAGTTTGTGACAATCCATCAGTGCTGATGCAGTTTAAAACAATAAGTGTGTTTTATTTGAACTGACTGTTAAGAAAAGTTAGTGGCAATTAACTGCATGTAGAGACGCATATCTCTGACTTTTGAAATTTGGCCTTTTGGATATCTGGATTGTGCCTGAAATGCACTGCTTTTATTTTTAATTAAAGCTTGTTAAACATTCATTAGCAGCTCTGCTGTGGTGTCACAGATGCCTCCAGTCAACATATAAGCAGGCTTCTTATATACACATTTTATAGACATTATGTACATGTTAAAATACACTTTTAATTAACCTAAGGATTAAATAGATCTTTACTAGATCCTGTCTTTTATATATTTGTTAGCAGCTATTATTGAGCAGGAAAATCTATTTCACAACCTTTTTCTTAACATTTACAACTTTTGTCAGTTTTTAAGTAACAGCTCATTCTAGTTATATAATAATTATTAAAACAAATTAATAATCATCTCAAGAGAGATGATAGAAGCTATTTTTTTTTCTGCTGTATTCTTGTGACTCTTGCATGGTTATAATTTTGCTTCAGGAATGCAAGCTGTGCATTCCTGAAGCAAACATGAGCAACATGAGCAGTTCATGCTGTTTACAAAGAGCTACAGGTATGTTTTTGAAGCGTGTACTGGATTTTATCAGCAGGAAACCTCACACAGTGTCGGCATCACTCCATACTCTCCTGAGTGTTCTTTACAGTCGACTGTGGTGAAATGAAGAACCGCAGTAAGAGAGCATTGTTGGCCGTCAGACTGCGAACTGCAGCAACAGTCTGTTAATCCAGGCTTTTCCACTAGGAGGCAGTGGTATAGTTGTGATGTGCTATAATGGTTTGTATAGAAAAACTTAAAGCATAGTTTTGTTTTATGTTTGACACATAAAGAAATGCATATTACTACTGATTTAGCATTACTTTAATTAAAATAAACAATCAGATATTTTGCCACAGGTGAGTAATATCATGTTGAATGATTGACCCAGTCAATTTAGTCAGCCAAAACAATCTGAAACTTTAAAATGCTATTATATAAGATGTTTATCGATTTCCTGTGAGGAAAAAATGAAATACAGATTTCAGATAAATAAAATGGCTAATTCAGTTATTCATTAAGGTTAGGAACATCTGCTTTTCTATCAGTTTTGCTTCCTTCTTTTTTGCCAGGCCAAAGTTTCACACGGTTACACACCACATTATTAACAAGAGGGCTCCAGCTGACTTACGCAAGCATCAATACAAAAAATATTCTTGCTCATTTTTGAGATTTTCTCAATAAATTCTTGGGAAATAATTATGTAGAATGGTTTAATATTGTCTCTTAAATGTATGAAACAATCACTTGATATCTTTCCTTATATGGTGAATTCTTATAATTTTTCCACTAAATAGCAAAGAAAATCTTTTACATATAAAATGTCCTCTAACAACCTTTTTACTTGTGTTACACAATAGCATTAATTCATAAATTGTTACCTATCAATCACAACAAAGAAAGGCCCAAATGAACCGTACAGCCTCCATTTTCTTTAATCACTCTGCAAATGCAATAATAATGATAATCATTTGCATTGAAATCAAGATTAATTTAATCTGAGCTGTCATATGTAAGGCTTTAATAATGTAAAGATAATCAAGAGCAGAAATGAGCAACAGCAGTACAAGCACTGTTACTCCACACTTACAAAATCGCAGCCTTTGTCCAGTATGTGGCATTTGTCACTGTGTGTTGAGGTGTGTTACTCTCAGCACTGCCACAAAAGAGGCAGAGTTGCGGTGGGGTTTTAAAAGGGCCTTACTTTTGCGGTAAGCTTCGCCTCTCTTTTTTTTTTTTTTTTAATGGATCATTACCCCAATGTGTGCAGTGATTTATGAGCAGAGTTATAAATGCTGGAAGCAGTTCCCGTCTGGGGCCTGTCATCCACCCACTTATTGCTGCTATTTGTCTATGTGTATCTGTGTTTCTGTATGTGTGCAAGATGTGGGTATGACAAAATGAATGTGGGACTGCTGTAAAGATTTTATTTTATTTTCTTAAAATCCAGTGTATGTCTCTGCCTTTCTGAGGGTGCTTTGGCTGTTTTGCTGTCATCATGTGTGAGACCTGTGGCAGACCAGGTTTATAATGTCACTACTGGTAACAGGATACAGTACAGTACTCTCTTTGGTATTGATAGATTGTAGTTCAGATGGAGCAATGTCATCTTCAAATCAAAGAAGTTTCAACTTCACCGCAGACATGTCACCACTCTCACTGTACCTTACTTTAACATATGTGTTCTAGAGTTCCTCACTGCAGCTCAAGTTTTTTTTCCTTCTTTTTTGTGAGTCGCCCTGTCCTGTTGTTCTTGGGCGAAGCTGAACATGTTCTTTGAACAAGTCCGCGTTGTCCTCCAGCCATGATGAATCTCTGCCAAAATCAGCCCTTATTCACTGACACACTACCTTGGAAACTATATTGCTGCTGCATATCTCTCTCCATGTGCACGTGTTCACTTATGTTTATAGCTTTTTTTGTATAGAGAATGTTGTGTTTGTGGAATTATGGATAAAGCTGCCTATATAGAAGTGTTATTGTAAACAGTTTGCATTGGATACAAGGAAAAATGCATTCCAGAGATTAATTTTGTATTTCAAAGTCTGGGTGAATGCACTGCATGCCCTTCTAGGCCAATGCACGCAGTGATGTGTGTCGTCTAATAAGGATGTAAATGGCAGGTGTTTGGCGAGCTTGTGTCAAAGAATTTTTCCATAAATATCTTTCTCTCTCCTTCGTGTGTGTGTGTGTGTGTGTGTGTGTGTGTGTGTGTGTGTGTGTGTGTGTATACACACACACATACTGGCGCGCGCCTCAGTATGTGGACCACCCAAATGCCTTTGAGCTCATAACAATAACAGGGCCACTTCGTTCCAGTGATATGCTGCACACTGATGGACCCTATCAGTCCTAATCACAGTAACAGCCAACCCTTCTGTTTAGTTGACTTGTTACAGCTGTATAGATGGCTATTCCCTCCCAGTGCTTTATCTACATTTGCAGGGTTCCAAATATACAGTCATAGCCCTATATGTAGTGTTAGAGGTGTGGTGTTTTTGTAAAGCATAAATATAGGTTAGTGTATTAATACTAATCTTCCAGTAGATGTGTCATTGTAATCAAAAACAAATGGGTTATAGCATTAGGAGCTCAGTGAAGGAATGTCTTTTTGATGAAATACATGGGTACATTTGGTTCTGAAGCTTATGTGCTGTACAATAAGGAATCTTGCTGAGGATCCCAGCTGAGGACCCCCTTCCCCATGGTGTTTTAAAATGATCTTACTGTTTAGGGCCGTATGTCTACTTTTTTGCCTCTTGACTCATGCATAAACAAATTCCTCTGGTTAGACAATATTTTCATTTTTGTGATTCTTATTCCGTGACTTTTATTTTCTGCTCCTGGTGAGCAAAAATACACTGTGGTAATTAATATTGTAATATGCGTGGGGGTATAATTTTTTCCAGGCAACAGTGAAAGCCATTTTAAATAGAGGTCTGAGTGAGGTTTCATCTGGAAACACTGAAGAGAGGTCTAGTACAGGGTGTCTCTGTCGGTCCCCAGTCAGTGAAAGAGGGGAAATAATATTTGTTTTTTGGAGAGAGGAAGGCATGGCCGCAGCCAGAGCTATTCTTATTTGCCCAGATAACTGCAAAAAATGTCATATTTATTCACCTTAGCGGAGTGGCTGCTTGGGGTGGAGCAGCGGAGCGTTTAAACTGCTGGTCAGTTCACCTTTAGCTTGAAGAAAATTGTGCGTTATCTCAGTTTGCCCATGAATTTGGAAAAAACATCCCAACACGTGCAATGCACTGGAGCCAAATAAACTAAATGGGATCCTCAGCAAGATTCCTTATTGTACAGCACATAAGCTTCAGAACCAAATGTAGACATGTATTTAATCAAAAAGGCATTCCTTCACTGAGCTCCTAATGCTATAACCCATTTATTTTTGATTACTCTTCAAATTGGTTCCTTAGCACTACTTATTGGCTGTTAATTTGCAAGGGGTGATTGGTGTTGTTACATGACAGAGGAGAACTCATCTGTGGTTAAATAGAGTGCAGATACTCGTGGTTGCCAGTCCCTTAGTCTGTCTAGACGGGGTAAACACAACACTTTATAGACCTGCTGACTGGCAATTACTCATGATTGGTTTTGTGGGATATGTCAGGCCAGGTCAGTTAAAATGATTGACAGCCAGAGGCATTCTTTGTGTGTTTAGTGTGTTTTGTGAGGGAATGTGGGTTATGATATGTAGCTGCAGCTTCATCACTTTATAGCTAACATAAAACACCCTTACAAAGGTGAATAAGAGGGCTTCACCTGCACAGGCATTTATGAAATGATCAGCACAAATAATGTTCCTAAATATCTAGTGGATGGTGACAGTGGGATATTTAAGACACTTTGGGGGATATGGGAAGCACTTTTCCCACAGTCAACAATAGCATCTATAATTCAGCTGATGAGTTATACTGGTTTGAAGATAACAAAGCTGCCAAGGAAAGAGACTGCTGGCTTTGATTGTTCCTAGATTGTTTGATCCAGTGTCTTCCTTGATGTGTATGATCTGATTGCATTATAATTTTGTATCAAACTGGGAGTGGTGATTGCCATTATTTGCATTTTCTTAATGTTAAACCTTATTTATGGTTTGTTGCACATACTTGTACATAAAATATTCAGACTGTTTTGCATTTGCTTGTAATTTTGCATACCAAAAAAAAAAACTTAATTACCAAAATGATTTTACACAGGCAAGAGAGAGAATGTGAATGTGATAAATAGAACCACTTGTATTTCCTGTCAAAGAGAGAGGGTTTTAATCGCCACTGAAAGGAATCTGACTTTGCCTGATTAAATCAAGATGCTGAAACACAAGATGTTGGTTTGCAATATGGTGTTTATTTTGTATTGTATTATCAGTGAGCGCCACTTCACTAACCCCAGAGTAAACGGTTGAATGAAAATGAAAGTAGCTTAACTGCAAAGCAGCTTACAGTGGTGCTTGGAGGTTTATGAGCCCTTTTTTTGTTTTGTGAATTGTCTGCATCCCCTCTTGTAGAAAGAAGTACTAAAATGTAGATCAACAGAAAGAGGTTAAACAAATGAGCAACAATTATTTTAATCACCACAACAAATGTAGGGTAAGTGGATCATGACATAGAAAAAGATCTCTGACGAGTCAGGAAAATATGAAAATATGGTCATCACATTGGGACCCCCACCCCCATCCCCCCAAAAAGAGAAAAACAAACAAACAAACAAAAGGACCACACACACAAACGTATACCTCCCACAAAACAAAACAAAAAAAGAAGACCCTCTTAAAGTGTCTGGAATAAATTTATCCATCGCCAGACAAGATCGTGTACAAATGCAGGAATCATGACAAAGGCCAAGTCACATTGGAATCCAGGGTGACTAATGCTACAAAAAGCCTCCTGACTAATGTTAATCTTGTTGCATCCTCTGTGAGAAGAATACTGAACAGCAACTTTAAACGTGGTAGGTCTACAAGGACAAATGTGTTTTTACTCTGCAAGAAGTTAATTGTTTTTCATAAGTGGTTTGCTAGAGATCACACAAAGAAGGCAGAAGCTGTGAAAGCTTTGGCATGAGATCATACCATATTGATTCAACTGCATCCCAGGGTGACAGCCATATCATAAATATGTAACATGCGGTTGGTGTTGGTATCACATTCCTTTTTTTTTTTTTTTGCTGCATCTTTGTGACGATAGCTTGACATTAATGATGAGACAGTGAATTCTAAATAACAATTTTAATTTTTAAAGGAAAATATTAGGCCATCACTCTGTGAGCTTAATCAAAATATTCAATAAGGCTGGTCATAGGCGAATAAAGTCAGCGTAGCCGAGGCAAAGACTCTACCTTACCAGTTTGCATTTGGAGACCCATTAACATAACTGAATTAAAGCTGTTCTGCACAGAGGAATCTAGTAACACTCTTTTAAGATGATTTGCAGGAATAATCAACAGCTACCGGTGCCACTTATTTGCAGTTATTGCTGCACGAGGCGGTCACATTGATACTGAAAACAAATGTTCACATACTTTAGAAACTCTCAGATACAGTATTTCATAATGTTTGTTACCATATGATGTATATTGCAATGCAATATACAGTATATATATTTGGACATCCATTTGTAGTCACAGAGTAAGCAAAAGCCTCCTAGATAAGTATCAGAATTAAACCACTTTGCCATCCCAAACCACAATGCCAGATCCAGGTTTTGCAACTACTGAATATACAGCCTTAAGATGTAAGCTGTCTATTTCTCGATGGTAATACTTATAAGTAGTTAAATCTTTCCTAGTCTGTTGGAAAGGTCTATCAAAGTTCAGGACCAGCTTCAGAAAACTCTTTTTCTGAATCTTTTTCCCGGGTGTTTTCTGCACCAACCTCTCTTACCCTGACTGATGAGAAGAGGAAGTGAGAGTTAAATAAGGAAAACAGTGTGCACGAAAGGAAGTTTGGGGAATTTCTGGGACAATTTATCTGGAATAGTAGTCTTAACCCATTAAGGCCAGATTCAGCATAAGTGTTTGTCTCCCTCTCAGAGCTGAAGTAGTGTTTGTGTGCCTTAGGGACCTGAGCCCAGCAACAGGCTTGTCACCACAACAACTATTATTTTGTTTTTATACTGATCAAAATCAGGAGAAAGTCCGTTATTTATACTAAATTTCAAATGCTTAACCTCTCAAATTGGTTTTGTTTAATATTCACACTTACTTAAGAAGCAGGGAAATTAATGTTTCAGTGAAAAGTATTTAAGAAAATCCTCACTTTTTAGGAGGTTGTCTTCAAGCAACAGAAACCCTGTTTGCAACAATTCCTTAGATCTGATTGAGTACTTTTAACATAAGAAGTGTCAGAGATGCTAGTTTGATTTTCCTTCACTTAACATTTGGCAGGTTAATTGGACACTGCCTAATATTACTGCCTATAGGACCTGAAGCTGGCAGCTTCTGCAGATTTTCACTTCTTCTTGGCATAGTAAGCCGAACCACATGTTTGTCTCTTGTTAATGGAAATTTACCTGACAGTTATACAGTAAGGGCAAAATAACGTCTAGGTGGAGTCACATACCTTCACAGTATTTTAGAGCAACTGCTCCTCCTAAACTCCCTGCATGCATCTTAGCTTTTAAGGGAAGTTTTGGTATTTTTTTTGTGCTGCATGAAACTGACAATGCTGTGCTCCAGTCAGCGATGTGGCTTTTGTCCACAAGGGGGTAGACATTAGGCACATATGGTGGTTTCTTAACTGCTATAGGCTGGGTCAATTTCAATTTCTAATGACTAGGGACACATAAAGTCAGCCCGAGTCAGTATTACCTGACTTTGTCTTTATGTTGCGTTTAGATTTTTCTTCTGCATGGGAACTAACATACGACGTATTATATGTAGAGTCATACCCCACACAAATCCAAGCTGTATTTCAACTCATACCAGTTTGACGTGAGGGATGTGAAACTCAAGTGGATCCAGTCATTAACTGTAAGGAGCTGGTTTATTCCCATTTGTAGTGCCAATTCTAATTGGAAAGCTGCTTCTTATTATATATTCATGAAAATGGATGAGAACAGCTAAAGCCTTAAGATAGATCAGAAAAAAAGTCACTATGGGAAGATCAGTGAGCAGCAGTTTGCAGCTCCACTCATCTATTCACACTGCATAGCAGCAAAAAAACCCCCAAAAAAACAGGGGATTAGGTTGGATTTCTACAGTGATATTTGCTTGAGCAGAATAACACTCGTGTCAAAGCCCATATTCACTTCTTTGCTTCATTAATTTTCTTCATGCAAGCATAATGTCTTTTTAAAGCATCATGACATTAATGACTATAGAAAAGGATGGAAAATTGTTCACATTTCTTTGTTACTTGTAAATGTTGATGTTCTTCCATAAAATACAACATTAACAAGTTGTAATTGGTAAATAATAGTACTGCTAAGTAAACTTGTTGCAGGGATTGATTACTCTTAGCAGTGGGGGATACTTTTTGTGCAATTTTGCTGTAGTATTTATGTCTGAATGTTGCCAGGATCATGAGGCTTCTAATCAGTATGAATTTAATGCCGCTCTTAATAGGAGCCATGGTAACAATTACACACACACACATGCATACATACAAACAGAGCAGGAAAGATTTAATGAGCTTTGTGTACTCACGTTACAAGGCCTGTCCATAGATGCAGAAAACCTTTCATTATCTTTTCCACATTTTGTCATTTTGCACCAGTGGTACATCTTTCAAGAAACTATCAAAACTGGGCTTTACACATCTTGACATCTCAAAGGGCTTTACATGATCTCCTGTAGGTCAAGCGGGCATTATGTCAAATGGCTTAAGACACAAAAGTTTGCATGTGCTTTCTGCATGCATCTGCAGTTTTATGAGGCTTTCCATTCAGTCTATTACCTTCTTTTTAAGCACACACAGATGGACAGCATTGATTCTATTTCCTCCCTGTAGTTATACTTCCACCAGCATCACATCACATCACACCACCACAATTCCTTTGCTGCATTCCCAAAAAGTATATATACTAAAATCACAATTATTCTACTGTCCCTCTACTGTCCGTCTAATATCACACTTTCCAACTTAGTCATAAAGGAAATTTGTCTTATACTAGCAGAATTAAAGCTTCAGTTTGCAGTGTTGTGCCATTAAAAACTGGAATTGAGGTTCAAACCTTTTGAAGCGGAGTAGGTGATGCCTGGAAATTTTGCTTGAGTGAGGTAAATTGTGTGGTAAAAAGTGTTATTTAATTATTTATTGTCGGAAAGTAAAATCAATATAACCAGTGGAGTAAAAAAAAAAAAATCCTTTTTGAAATGGTCACCTACAGTGTTTTGTATAATTTCTTAAAAACAGTGGTTATGGTAAGAGACAGCTGTTGTAAACTGTATTTTCTCCATTAAGGTGTTGCATCAGTATAAGTATAAAAATAATTTTTCCTTTATGTGTTTCCAATTCTACCTTCCAATGTTGTTCTGAACATGGGTGACTTACTTTGAACTTTCTGTCATGACGTAGTGTCATCGAGCTTCATATGAATCACTCAAGGCTAGAAGGCTCACTTAGAAACAGACTGTGGAATTTCAGCTATCAGGTCGCTACATTTGGCGATTCCATATCCATGACGAAAGTGTCATTATAGTTGATGAAAGACGCATAGCAGTGGATCATACTTGCCCGAGTTTGCATTTTCACTGTCAGTCTAATCCATCTTCATTTGTGTTTGAACTTGCTGAACTCCATCTTCAGATTCAAGCTCCACTGGTTCAAACATAAGAGAGCCTGGATGGGTGCCATTCTTAACTCACTCAGTTTTTCCATTCATGGTCCCTATTATAATCTGCTTTTTTAACATAATATCTGTTAGGTAAGAAAACAACCCTTTTTCATCTTTACATCTGCACATGGACCTTTTATTACCTGTCAAAGATGACGAATAGTAAAGTGTTTATTTTTAGAGCTAGAGGTTGTGCCATGGTTATGTGTCCATGATAGACTTTTGTTTGCCTTTCAATGCTGGATCAACACAGATCAATTGTTCATTTGCACACACAATCTTTCCTTTTTTTAAGTAGTTGCAGGGGTTAAATTCTTTTGCTCAGTCTTTACCCAGAATGAGTTTGCTTAAGTATCCTCATTTGCAGCTGCTGTGAAGGTCACTAGTGAATGTTGGGTGTTGGTTGACCTTGACCAGGGTGTGTTAAACCAACTCGGAGTTGTTGTTATGCAAGAGCCAAAGGGAGGTGGTGATATAAGGGAGGGGGGCAGAGTTTAAGGGACAAAAGAAAGAGATGGACAGGGGTCTCTAAATTAAAATTTAATCCGAAATCTGACCTGCTGGATTTGGTCACACTTAATTAAAGAGAATGATCAGTAGTTGTAGTAGTAGTAGTAGTAAATTGTTGACCATCTGCAGACAAAATACTGGACATATCTGAGAACAGACTGCTGAGCATAGATCGTCTCCTATGTTTGTTTTGGAGTGTTAAAGAAACAATACCTCCTCTATTCTCCTACTGATGGAATTTGGAGTCAGGTTTGTTCCTCAGGAAGACCCAATCATTCCATTGTTATCTAGGGCAGCCATGGTGATGTAGTTGTCCTTGAAGACTGAAGGGGGACTCGGAGCACCTGTATGAGAGCACAGTCATTCCACAATTACAGGACTCTGGTGACCAGCTGCATTAAAAAAAATATTCCTGGACTTATATGACAGCGAGTTATATAAGAAGCACAGGTAGCCTCTAGGGCTCCGTTTCTGCCAGGACAAAAATATCCATGCCTTAACGGTGTGGCTTGGAGGGCAGGCGAGTGCAGTGTTTGTCACCTGTCAGAAAATGGAATAACGATAGACCTAACTGAGGTAAACATTTGGAGCACATTCATGCTTGGTGAATTTCTTTTAAGAAGCAGTGCTAGGTAAATGGAAAGAAAAGTGGGACCAAAAGAGATGAAAGAGGATATGGACATTAATAACTGTGTAGTTGTGTAACCATTTAGCAGATAGACTTGATATCCATTTCCTCATCTTTCATATAAAATCTTGGGCAACCCTTAGCTTTACTTGCTTACCATTGTAGTAACTGTGGGGTAAGAGTCTCCTGTTACTGAGAAAATCGTGAAGTTTAGAAAAGCAGTCGGTGTACCAATATCAAGTCCAGGAATAGTGCTGTGTCCAATTAAAACCAATTTGGAAAATATTACACAATTTTAGCCAATCAACTACAATAGCCTGGAGGATATTATGAATCAGCTAAACTCATCCTCCTGTTGTCTTGACATTTTACCCACAACTTTCTTCAAGAAAGTTTTACTCGTCATGGCATCTGATCTGATTCAAATATTAAACTCATGTCAGGTGTTTTCCCCTTGATCTGGAAGACAGTAGTCATCAAACCACAAGTTGCTAATGCAAAATTATAGACCCATCTCAAAGCTTCCCTTCATCAGTAAGCTGTGTTTCCACTTTTAAATACCTTCTTAAAACTTTGACTAACCACTTTGACGTTTTCCAGTCCGGTTTTCGTGCTTACCACAGCACTGAGACTGCCCTTGTCAGGGTGTTCAATGACATCCACATAAAAACAGACTGTGAAAGAACCGCAGTACTGGTATTATTAAACCACAGTGCAGCATTTGACACCATTGACCGTTGTATATTAATAGAGTGACTGGAGAATTGGGTCAGAATTTCTGGCACAGTGCTTGACTGATTTAAGTCTTACTTAAAGAACAGGGGCTACTTTGTGTCAATAGAAGACTTTACATTGAAATCGACAGAAATTACCTGTGGAGCCCCTCAAGGTTCTATCCTAGGACCCCTCTTATTTGACATCTACATGCTTCTGCTAGTTCTGACAACATTAAACAACAAGATAAGTTACCATAATAATGCAGATGACACATAACTTTACATTACAATGTCACCAGGTGACAGTGAGCCCATACAAGCATTGAAGAGAAGCAAAAAACAAATCAATGAGTCGATGTGCCATCATTTTCTGCAGTTGAACAAAAACAAAACTGAACTATTTGTCTTTGACTAAAAGAAGAGCATTTAAGAGTCAGCACCCAGCTTCAGTTGTTACAGCTAAAAACCACAGTTAAGGCCAAAATCTAAGTGTGGTAATGGACTCACAACTAAACCTTTTTAGAGACACATAAAAACAAATTACAAAGTCAGCCTTATATCACCAGAAGAATATATCCAGGATCAAAGGACTAATGTCTCAGCAGGACCTTGAAAAACATTTAATCCATGCGTTTAACTTCAGTCAAATTGGTTACTGCAACCTTGTCTTCATAGGTCTGCCTAAAAGGTCAGACAGCTACAGTTAATCCAGAATGCTGCTGTCTGAGTTCTTACTAGAACTAAGAAAGTGGACCACTGGATCACTTTAGTTCTGAGGTCCTTACTCTGGCCCTGGATAGACTGGCGACCTGTCCAGGGTGTACCCCTGCCTTTCGCCTGATATGCGTCGGGATAGGCTCCGACAGACCCCCGTGACCCGGAAACGGATAAAGCGGGTATAGATAATGGATGGATGGATGGGTCCTTACTCTGGCTCTCCGTACCTCAGAGAAGGACTTTAAAATTGTCCTGAATGGTTTAGGACCAAAATGATTTAGAAAATAGTTGTTGTCGCATCAACCATCCAGACCTCTCAGGTCCCCTCTGTCTCCAGAAGCAGAATAAAACATGGACAAGGAGAATTCACCTTTTATGCTCCGCAGATTTGGAACAAACTTCCAGAAAACAGCTGAAATACGGACACCCCCAGTTTCTTTAAATCAAGGTTTAAAAACTAATTTGATTTACAGTTGCCTTTGATTGAATTATTTAAACCATTCTGAATTTAAATTTAGGCAATGTTAATTTCAGTACTACACTAGCTCTAGCTTAAGTCCAACATTTCTTTATTCTGCACTGTAACTCATAATCTTTTTCTTCACTTTACTTTTCATGTTTTCATTATGTAAAGCGCCTTGAATTGCCTTGTTGCTGAAATGTGCTATACAAATACGCTTGCCTTTCATTGTTATTGGTGTTAAGTAATGAAGGAATGGAAAATGACATTCAGCTCAGCATTGCTTGCTTCCCTTGCCATCTGGCTTAAATGTTGGTGCATATAAATGTCAGTGTATTCCATTAAATTGAAATGCTGTTTCACTTTTTGTTATTCATTTACTTCTTTTCTTTACCCGGGGGCATGACTTGTGTTAAGGCTGTCTGTCACTTTGACTGTAGGACTGGTGAAGGAAGCAGCAAGTAAGAGCAGGGTGTGTTTGGGTAACAGAAGAGAGGAGTAATAAGGAATAAAAACTACACTGAAGTTGGAGTTCTTACTCTTTCACAGATGTGGGTTTGGCTGGACAATGGACTCCAAACTTAAGCTCTGACATCATTAGTTAATGAAAATAAAGTGAAAACAACTCCTATGTCTTTTTTGTCAGAAGAGAAACAATAAAATTGATAAACCATCTATAACAATGCCTATGTCCTGTCATGCCAGCTCTTGAGTCCACTCTAAAAGACAGAGCAATCCAGTGTGGTTAAATGTCAATGTCAAAAAATATCATTAACGTTTTAATATAAAGTAAAGATTTTTTCTCACCTTGTTCCTGTAACAAATGATTGACCTTCTCATTAGAGGTCAGGGATTATATACTCAGAACACACATGCAATATTTGATTTGTTTGCCTTTTTGTTGCATGATATAGATCTAAACAGTGGGTGCTGTCATTCTGGTTTTTAGCTGGCCAAAGTAGAGGTTTAACTTCAGGTATTACTTTTATTAGTGTCTCAAAATTTTCCCACTGTTGGTGAAAGTTGGATAAAGGACCAAACTGCATGGCAGTCAAGGATCCCTGCTGACAAACATTGGAGTGAAGCAATCCCATAAACTGACCTTAGTCACGCCAGCTGTTTTTCAAGTGTAGAGATTTTTGAACAGAGAGGTGCTGTTAGCCTCTATCCACAAGGTAAAAACAAAATGCAGAGACATTTAATAGAGTGCACAAGCATATGCATAAATTTGCAAGTGTTTACTTGTACTTGTCTACCTACTGAGAATGTGTTGAGCATGCCCAACAACCTCAAGCATAAACATCTATTACTGAGCAAACTTCTTAGGCTGTGTGTGAAGAAATGCTGTAAAGCATGCTTTCATAAATATAAAATCTATCAATTAACAAAATGCATAGTGAGTAAACAGAAAATAATTTAATTTAAGTCATTATGTGACATGATCATTATTTTTCTTTAAAAAAAAATTAATGTAGGTACACTTGCTCATGATTAATTATTTTTACTAATGGCCACCAGTTATACATGTAGTTTGCACAGTCATTAACTGCAACAGAAACAGCTAATCATAATATTGGGTGTGAAACAGAAAAACTCTTCCACCAAGATTAAGTTGTGGCACACAGTTTAACACAGATCATATACAATGGCGAGACTGAGCAAAGCAGCAGGATACAACGTAAGTTATACTGCACCAGCAGTTTCTCCCAGGCAAAGATTTCAAAACAGACCGGGTGTGAAGATGTGCCACAGGCACAGTGATTGTTCAAGGAAACCTTAATGCATTATGCTTACATCCTCTCAAAATTAGGAAGAAGCCCAACACCACCTTCAGGTCAGAACTACCACAGAACACTCATCTGCTGTCTGGAGAAAGCTCGCCTAAAGGGGTCTTTATGGGAGTATCTCTGCCAGAAAGTTATACCTCGAACAAGGAAAGTAGGCCAACTGACTCAACTATGCATAATAACATAGGAACTCAGGTGCAGAAAAATGGTAGCAAATTCTCTGGACTGATGGACCAAAATATGAATTATCTGGCTAGAGCAGAAATCAGTTTGTTTGTTTGCTGAAGAGGTGAAGAGTGGTACAATAATGTTATGCAAGTGCACAATAAGGCATGGTGGTAGATACTCATCTACGCATCTATTATGGATGCTCATCCATCAGGGAAGCATTAATTGGTCACACATTTGTTTCACAAGAAGGACTTTTGGAAGTGATGGTGATGGATGTCCCCAAAGAGCCTTGGTGTTAACATCACTGGAATAGTCTGGGATTACGTGAAGAAATAGAAGAATATGAGACAATCTACATTCACAGAAGATCTGTAGTTTAGATTTCCATGATGTTTGGATAAGCCTTCCTGCTGAGTTCCTTCAAAAACTGTGGACTGTAGAAGAACTGATGCATTTTTCAAAGTGTTCAAAGTGACATGGTGACAAATATCGATTTGCTTTAGATTTATTTCTTCTATTTATTCACTCACTTTGCATGTTGCAAATTCATGAGAAAGAAATAGGTGGGACATGCTGAAAGTAACTAAAACTTTTGCACAGTACTGTGTTTGATAATATATTTTTGGGCACCTGTGGTTCGGAGGCTAGAAAAGTGGCTTGGAACTGAAACATTGTAAGTTTGTTTCCCTGACTGGCGGGAAAAAATATGGGTTTGGGCAGTGAAAGACTCGTGCTGTCCCACTCCACTATTCACCACAGCTGCTCTGTGGACACTGTGCCTGCAGCTGGCTCTTCTCTTGCTGTGTCCTCACTGCATCTAGAGTGTGTCCTTAATTGCTCCTTGTGTTAACAATGTTGATGAGTAAAAAACAAATGGAATCCTTTAGTAAATAAAGGGCTCTTCTTTTTCAAAATAATATCCTTGTGTCCTTGGTTAACTCTTTTTTTTAAATTTATTTATTTTTGGTGTGTGTATGTGTGAGTGAGTGAGAGAGATTACTTTCACAGGTATTTCCCAATGTCGACAACTTGTTTAAGCTCATGATCACAAGTGTGGGTTTGTTTGCAGTATCAATAGTTGGCAATCTTGACGTTTGATTCACACAGCCTATGGCAAAATAATGGGTCTGATGGAAATTGAGGACTCGCAAGATCAAAGCAAGGGTGTGTTTCTGTTTGATTTGGATGTTTTTCATTTCCATCATACCTGTCAAAAATGTAACACCTGCCACATGTGAATCTTTCGTACATCATCTGGGTCCATCTCAATAGACATTTATGGGATGACGTCATCCGTTGCCAAAATGAATTGTGGGCTGTGCGCATTGCCTGCATTGGCTCCATCAAAACTTGAGGAATTTTCCCCTTTTCCCGTGTCGACGCATGCGTCAGCCAATCACCAATGAACTTGTACACAGAGGCTGGTCAAAAGTGAAGGTGGGTTGTTTTCAACACACATCAGAACACAATGGAGGAAAGACTCATCATCGCTGTCTTCAACCCTGAAATTCACCTCTCTGCCTGCATGTTTGATGAACAGAATCCACCCAAAAACTATGGTTGGTAGATCACCTATAGAAAGCATTAATAATCCCGTGCCACGATGACAGCGTCGACCAGAAACTTCACACACACACCTTCAGAAGTGCATTGCTGTAATGCTGCTGTGTGACTACAGAGTTATGGGTCTTAGATTACTCAGTTACTCAGAATGTCATACTGTCTTGTGGTAGTGACACCCACATGTGCAGATGGAATGATGATGTAAGGCTGTGGCCTCCAGTTTTTTCTGTCTTCCAACTTTGAGGGGCATTGGAGTAGTAGCCAGATGTGTAATATATATAAATGCTCTACAATTATGTTAGTAGGATATGCCCTGTACTGTACTTTCTTTTGCAGATGGTGATGTATGGGCCTACGTGTTTGTGGTTATACATTCGTAAGAGAGCCCTGATAGTGGGCTTTTATTGACATATTTATCTAAATATCTAAACACAACATCACTGTTTTGGCAGTCAGTGGATGTTCATCTATCAAACAAGTGTAAGTAACATTCTTTTAAAATTATGACATGAATTTCAATAACATCAAACTTTTTTCAGCTTTGTTTGGTGTATTGGAAGTCTGCACATGGAAGCTATTACCCTGGGGGCTTTTGAGAGTATTTCCAAGTAGAAAAAGGGGTTGGAGTCCATCTATACATTATAAACAGAACCTATATTTCCTTGATGACCCCTTTCTCCTCCCTGGTGGAGGGAAAGGTCTGGTTTTATTTTAAAGCAAATCAAAAATGAGTGTGAAACATGCCCCCTAAAAGTGATTTTTAGTCTTAATAGAGAATGCCGCTGTATGGGCAGTGAAAAGATGTGGCAGTGCAAGAAAGACAAAGTCATTTAAATCATTATCACCACATTGAATAACACTCTGAGTGAAATCCATTTCTTTGTGTCACTTGTCTTGCAAACCATCTTTCCATCTGTTAAAGGACTTCTCTGGCATCCAGCTTTGCTGTGTTGGATCATCGGCTTTATCTTGTCTCACAATTAAGAACCATCTGTGCTCGCCCATTAAGAGATGATCCACCCAGCTCTGGCTAGCTGCTGGAGTCAGTGGTCCAGACTCAGCAAGCCTATAATGCAAGGGGAGAGTCATTGAAAGTCCATATGGACTTCATCAGGAATAGGGAAACAGAGCCAGATCGTACATGGATCAGTAGAGCCAGACTTCTGGTCCCACCCTCCATCACAAAAGACTTCAGAAATGGTTGAAGATCCAAAAAGATATGCACATTGTCATATACTGAAAAAGAAAAACCTACTGTTGGGGGAGAAAAACGAGGAAGAGGGGTTGTTTTGCATTTTTTTCATACGTGTATGCATCTGTAAAAGACAGAAAAAATGTTTTAAAGCACATAAAATATAAGAATCAGATTTTATGGTTGTCTGCGAAGCTTTGTAACACATCACATTGGCAGACGATTTACGGATGCTACCTTGGAATTTCTGTCTCCAAATGAATATGGAGCTTACATTGAGCTTTTATCTTCTGTAAGAAGGACGGTAAAGAGGAGTGAAGTAAAACAGCACGTTTCGACATGTTTGGATTGTACCTCTGATTTGCCTCAGTACTGACATCACACACAAAAAAAACAGTCTGGTTCCTTCAACTCTCCACCACTCTGCAGCCAGTCAGCACTTTGTATTTCTAACTGTTAGCCGGTAGTAGGGTTGCCCAAAGTTGCTTTGTGGTCCAGTTGCAACTTTAACTGTTGGGGATTGACCTTGCCTTGTTTTCTTTCCCCATGCTGCTTATTCATACTGTCGCACTAGCAGTCTGTGAAGTCCACACTTCATTATTTAGGTGTTTTATTGACCTGAAATGTGTTTTTTTTTTCTGTCTTTCAAATATAGATTAACTGTCCTGCACTCATTGCACATTTGATGTTATGTTCTTGGTGGTGATTAGCCTTGGAAGGAGGGCCAGCAACCATAAAGAAGCTAGCTGCTCTGTGGCCTGTTTCTGCACAGATTTATTGTAATAATCAAGTTGTAGGCAGTCATGGTCGGGGTAGCTACACATGGAAATACAAATTTTAATAATGATAATAGACGTAATTTATGGGCACTGACAGTCAGCCGAGTCTTTTGTAGAATGCTACCCCAGTGATCCACACTGCCGACATCAGCAGTACTCTGCAGTTGGAGGTGCAGACTGGTTTGGATCGGGGACTGTAATCTCTCTGAACTACTGCTGTTCTTTTGTAAGTCTGCCTGCTGAACCTGCAATCAGTTGGTGTTCCTGGCAGCATGAAGTCAAGCTGACATCTGCTTGTATTTCTGCTACATATACGTTGAGTTAGATTGCTTTAAGCATATCAACTAATATTTTGAAACTGGATTCAGTAAACAACTATAAATACTAATACTTTATTGTAGGGCGGGGCTTGATCTATTGTGCATCATGTGAGTGTTTTAAACTACTTCTGATTGGCTTTTGCAGCTAGAAGTTGTGTGTGATAAAGGAATCTTGGTGAAAACTGATAAAGAGCAATTGAAAGAAAAAAATGGCTTTAGAAGCCAAAACTGTTTGCGTAATGGACTGTTTAGTTTTTCAGCTAAGTTGAGCATTTGAACATGGGTATTTACTCCATTTTTAAGTGATCCATAACTGGTCTTTTAAGAAACTGTAGTTTTTGGCACCTCTTTATTTAATTTTTCAGCCCATTAAGGGCCACTTATTAGCGTCAACCAATACAAAAGAGTACAAGCATGAGAATGAGAACTAAGATGAGAATTCAACAAAACCCCAGATAATTATCTAGACTTGGTGGGGGTTTTTTTTGTTGTTGCTTCTTTTGGTTGTTATTGTTACTTAAAAGTAAAAGGATTTTTAATTATTCTTACTGCCTAACTCCGAAAGTCTGTCTCAGCAAATAAAAGAACATATGGATATAATTTGTTTGGATGCTCTGCTGATAATATTTACTTGTCCTGCCTTTTCTCATAAAAGAGAGATGTATACTGAGTTTAATTAATGAAGTGTTTCAGATCTGCTGTCTTTATAATTTGAACGCAAGTCCTTCCATTAAGATAAGAATTAGGGGAGCGCTGACAATTTAGATTACTTGCATATCAAATTTGAAGAGTGTAGAAGAGAGAACAGAAAGGAGACAGTGAGTGAGAGAGAGAGAGTGGACTTCTGGCTGTGGATGCGTCTATCTGTGTGTTTTTAATTTTTCTGTACTGTGGGGATTCTATTCCCTTTTAGCAAGAAGCACATTATGTCACTTATGAACACCATGTGTCTGTCTTCCCTTTGCACATGGGAAACTTTTATTAAATCATGGTTGTTAAAAATAAAGGCTGCACCACATGGAGGTTTTATCATAGCCTGAAACTGACCAAAACTGAGTCTGACAGCGTCACTCTCTGAAGCATGTGAAATTTCATTCCTGCTGTGTGCCAGTCTAATGCAAAGTACACATATTGTGCTAGATGTTTCTGGTTAGGTAAGGTTAATCATCTGCTCTATCAGGTACAGATCCATTGACTCTCATTAGGGTTGGATGAGCTTCAAAACATTGACATTGGACACAAAGATGGAATAGTCACCTTAAATGAACACGTACACTTAATCTTATTTTATGGTTTTATGCTCCTTTTTTTTTTTTAATAGTACATTATAAGATGATTGTGAAAAAGGAGGTAGTAAGAAATCACTCATGCTCAGGTCAGCATGGACTATGATAATATTTATTAAAAAAATATATAAATGTGAGTCTGTACTCAATAATTATGTTGTAATATTATTGAAGAGTTCAGCTTTTATTAAAGAGCAAAAACAAAGAGGAATTTTATTGCCATCAGGGCAAAAATATAGCCACGATGATTTATATTCAACCAGTTTCACAGAATTAGTCCCTGAGGCAGGTTTCGCTTCTGTATACAGCATGTGAAAAGTGCTGGAATTCCACCCCATAATTTGAGAATGTTAGTAATTTTAAGTGCACCACCAGACTCTGTCCCCCGCCACATTCCTGTGCCACCCAGACTAAAAATTACTGTAAACTAAACCAAAACTACACTATGGCAACTGAAAGGGTGTCAGCTTGGACAGGAAAGAATTTATTTGAACGTGACTAGGCTCAGACTTGGCTCGGCTCCCTGGTGGGGATGTGGAGAGGTCCTGTCTCTGATTACTGTGTCCCCTGATGACACATGCACCCACAACAATAGTAAGTTCATATTTGTCTATGGAAGCAGAGAGAAGAGTTAAACACAGCTTACTCTCCCATCATGCTAATCTAGTCAAAATAGCACATACATGACCTTGTTACCAAATTAAAAATTCTGTGGATAGATGCGTTGGATAGGGGCCACACAAATAAGATCAAAAGCCACTAAAATGATTGGGTGCTGTGGTGGTACAGATGTTGAAACACTAAACATAAATGTCAATGATCTTGGTTGGCACTCCACAGAGGACCTTTTTTATATCTGCTTTATCATCCTGTTCACACCTGGACCAGTCACCAGTCAATCAAATGTGACCAGCTTAGGGGGCTCTCATACAAGAGCTGTTTGGTCTGCTTTATAATACTGGAGTTTCCTCAGATTTTTTTGGGCAGGTGCGAAAGCTCATCTGAACTGTGTTGTGGACCAAGCAAGCCAACTCTGGTCCACCTGAAAATGTAGGTCTCAGTTTGCTTCCAAGTGAACCCTGGAGTGGTTTGTTTAAGTAGGAATGCAAATTAGCTATTCAGGGCTCCAAAGACAAGAAGTGGCCCAAAGAGAAGAGGTGACGTACTGTGGCTCACTGCCCTACTGCTCATATTGGGCAGCTTCTTGAGAAAAAACGATTCGTTTTTCACACAATAGTACAAACAGAAACCCGTGCATACATTTGTTGTTGCTCCATTGTTTTCTTTTGTGGTGAACAAAACAACTTAAGGGGCTGGATTTTATTGTAGGTCCTGGCCAATTGATGAGCTTGGTTTTCTTCTTCCTCAGACATTTTTCTTCCCAGTCAGTGCTTATTTCCAGCAATACTGCTCCCAAACAGTGTGAAAATGGACCAACCCATATAAAGGTGTGACATTTTTTGGGCATGTCCGACTTAATAAAAACAAATTGTTCTGACCATCCTGGTGTAAATATGCCCTTAGAGACCAGCGAGACTGCAAACCACACACAAAGTCACTCCTACAGTTAATTTAGAATGATTTTTCTATCAAAATTAATAAGTAAATTATTAAATAACTATTTATATTATGTGTACACACACACACACACACACACACACACACACACATTATATATATATATATATGAGCGAGCTGTTGCATATTATTTTTTATATTTTTTTAGCACCCAATGTGACCTCATTGGACTGATTCCTGTCAGTATCATATCTCTTTGTGAAGCCAGTTGATGGAACTCAAAATGTACACAAAATGTCATGTTCTTCAAACAGTAAAACCAGTTAGGTTTATTTATTCTTTTCCACAACCCACTAGCATGATACGCATGCATGCATGGGATTTTTTTTTTTTTTTTTTTGTAACTTCGGTGGCAAAGAGAAGGACTTGATTCACTGCATTTTGCATGCACACATAGCGTAGGGTCTTCAGACGGCAGGGCAGCTGGCTCAGGTCCCACTCTAGAATAATAAACCAATATTTTTTTTGATGTGTGTGAAACTTACTGGACAGTTCCTTCTTTTTTTTTTTTCCACATTCTTCCCTCCCCCAGTCTCTCCTGCTCAGGGCAGGCCACAGAGCTGAGGTGATAATGGGCCTCCGTGTTCCCCAGTAGGCGTCTCTTACTGTTCCCACTCTCAATGGATGTCTGTTCCCTGACATCTATATCTTTCATCAACACCCCATCAATCCCATAATTCTGTGACCATCACTGCAGAGGCAGGGCTCCACTCTGTCCCACCCCACGTCCCCACTAGTTGCCCTGCCTCAGAGACCCTCACTGTGTATGAGGTGTGACAGCTATCTGACAACAGAGGCCCCTAAATGAGAGAAATATAACCAGTCCACTCCTAGTTCCCAAATGCATGAAAATGCCATTGCATGCCACTGAAACATCAGCATTCCCCAGCGTACCCAAATACCAAGTTCGGGTGACCATCCCCCTCTTCATAATGGAGTCACTCCTCTTACTTTGCTTTTACCCACATCAAGGTCCCCATGACCCAGTAAATGCCTAAAGTATAAAGGCCCCCTCAGGGAATGAAAATGGATGTTATCATAGCATTCCAGCTCATGTGAAAGTATTGCAGTCAGTATAGATGGAGAATGTTGTCTTGCCAGCTTTTTTTTTTTTTTTTACTAAGCCCTCTTCCTGATGGCAAGTCATACCAATGACCCTTTTATAAAAATCATTGTTGAAGACACAAGGCACACTCTTCACATGGGCTTTGAGCCCAATTTTATGTTGGATTATACCGCCATAGCAAATGCTTTTGACTCCCTCAAGAACTATAGTCCTTACTTCTCTCCAACTCTAGCAAATACCCACTTAAGTAGATTTGCAGCACACTCTAACCAGTATTACTTGTTTTATCCACTTTCCATTGAATGCTCCTGTAAGCAAAATTAAAACAGGTATTTCCATCTCATAGTACTTTTAATATGTTGTTGCAGACAAACCCCCTCATAAACTTAATTTCTTGGCAGAACTAACTGCAACTAAAAAGAAAGTTTTGGTGCCTGACAAACAGTTCTAACTTGGTGGGAGTAAGCCATAATATCCAGTAGCCAGGAGGGGGTCCGGAAGGGGTTGGTGCAAGAGGTTGGGTGAATATTTGCATGCTGCTGTGGGCTTGAATAGTGATCTCTTTTTCCAAAAACTGCCAGTCCAAAAGGAAAATGATACCACAGCTCTTCTTGGTATAAATCAGTTGAATTGCTGGTTTGGACCACAAAAAGACTCATTCTCTGAGTTCACAACCCAATGATTTATTTGTATATATTATTATGTCTAAGTATTTCAAAATGAAATCATAGATTCACGAATTTCACTGTCATCAACTCTGTTGATGATTTTACTTCTAGAAGTTCTGATTTCATGTATGGAAGAGCCAGTCTTATTTAGGTGAAATGTTCCACGTGTCTGGAATTGTTTTCATTTTAACCTGAGTCCTGAGGGACTTGTGGTTTAGTGTTGGTTCCTTTTTTGCTGGTGGAGGGATATGTGATAGGATAGGTTGTGGTGTGGCTGGTGATAGTGTGTGTGTTTCTGTGCTGACTTGTGAAATGTTTTTATTCTTGCGTAAGTGTGATTTGGCCTCAAGTGGTCAGGCCTACTGGTTTCAAGTACAACGTTGGTTTGGATTAAAGCACGAACTTGAAGCTGATGCATCCTGCAGATTTCCTACATGTAAACATACATCAACATGCAGACTATACCTTATTGAAGATTTCTGTAATTCTGCAGTTAAATGCTGGTAGATCAAATACAAGTGCCATAAAGAACTGGATCTGGACAAATGTACGTTATTCGTTGATCATCTACCTAATACGCTAGTGATGATCCCTTTTTCACTGAACTTTCAGTTAGGATAAACCTTAAAGGTGGTTTTTGTATTAAGTTACATCAAATGTTTTAAAATCTCACTCTTACTTTTCTGATTTATCACTGATGGTTTGATAATGCTCTAGCAAAGCACAGACAAAATAATATTTGTTTAAACTTTGTATTGTATACTCCAAGGTGAAGCTGTTACTGTTACTGGCACCTATGTGTCTCTTTTTTATTAATTGAAATGCTATTGTCAACATATTTCCTGTTTTGTTTTCAACATTATTTTAGATATGTTTGTATAGTTGTTAGTTTTGTTTTTTGTGTTAAAATGGTCAAAGGTCACAATTGTAGTTAAGTTCAAAATCATTAGCCCCCTTTATGAAAACCAATTAAAACTGCTTACTTTTCCTTGGAAAGTGTTGACTGTATGTTTGGTTTCAAAATAGACATAGACAAATCTTCAATACGTTCATTAAGGTACAGTATTTTAGTGATGCTTAAAAATTAAAAAAAATATCCCAAGGTCAATTTATTAGTTATCTGACAACTAGTAATTAAATTGCTTTCTCACTCACAACTGACAGCAATCTCTTATAGTTTTTAACTGTTGGAAAATGTCTGTTAAGGAATCACAGCCTATTTTTTCAAGGCTAATTGTTCCATCTCATGCAAATTCTGAGGATTCTATGTGTGGACATTAACCATAAGCTCTGTTCACGGATTCTTAATATGACCGAGGTCTGAGATCTCTTCCAGGACCTTGACTTTGCTGTCCTTCTAGAGAGTTTGGACAGATTTAGATGTATGTTTTGAGTCATTGTCTGGTTAGAAGACTCAGCAGTGACTTGAACCTACACTGGCAGCAGGTTTCTTAAACGTTATCCCTAGGAATACTGGTTTAATCTTTTTTCATGATACCTTGCACCAAAAATCAGTTCCATGTGCCTCAAGCAGAGAAATGGCCCTGCAGCATTATGGTCCTTCTATCAGATTTAATTCTGGGAAATGTTTTTTGGGTTGAAGGCCTTTCCCTTACTTTGCCAAACAAAAGCAACATCAATATACATCATCAGACCAACGGACAGACTTCCAAAACTCATCCCTATCTTTGACGTTGTGATGGGCAAACTTCAGACTAACTTTGATGTGGCACTGTGTGAGCAGTGGAGGTCTTGTCAGGTGATAGCAATAAAAAACATTCAGAAACCATAAACCTTAAGGTTTACTTAAAAATGTTATATAATGTTGTTCTACACAACTTCATTAGTAATTGTTAACATACTTTTTAGAGTAATTTACTTCACTGAGTCTATATTAAGTAATACAATTGTGTGGAACCACTTGGCATAAAATCTTAAAGTAAATCTAAAGTTTTACTTTTTGGAGTTCAGGTATACAATAAAGTATTTATAGTAGTCAGACTGGGGAATACCTCACTAAGCTGTTTGAATAAGATCAAGTGTCCTTATAAAGGTCACTAACTGTTCTATGAGGGACCAGATTGTTAATGACTCTTCCACCAAGAGCTCTGAGGTCCAGAACATTATCTTATGGATACTGACTGCTCAATAAAAAAAAAAAGTAATTAGCCAGGATTTTCACCTAATTTAAACGGGGACAACAATAACTCATACTGACTCAGTTGAAATTTCAGCAGGTTAAGGGACTTTAATTATCCAGTTACATCTTGGCCTGACCATTTCTTCAGTAGGATTTGATTTACATCAAGGCCTTGTTCAGGTCAACTCTCCTCACATGTACTGGTGACAGTTATTTATTATGCACAGAACTCCAACCTGTGCGCTGCATGGTTCTGATCTCTGAACAACACTTTAAGTTGGGCCCGCAGTGCAAAATAATACACTGCCAGTATTTTCCTTGTTTCAGTTGGAACATTTGTTTTTAGCCCTGTTGGTGAGAGTGCACTCCTTTGGTTTTGCATGATTGTAAGCCTGAATGTTTTTGTCCACATGAAAGTGATACAGGGAGAGCAAAAGAGGAAAGTATATTAGGGTATGCCAGAAAACAAGTGTGGTATTAATTAAGAAACTAGATCTTTGAGCTGTGTTTTGTCTTTTCATTGCCCTCTGTTTAATCACTTTATCTTTCGTGATATAACCCTCTAAAACCAACACCACAATGGTGTCATAGTTTACAGAACAAGACAGTCACACCTAAAGTTGCAGAAAAAAAATCCCTTTTCTTTTCTTCCTTTCTTATAAAGCTGTTCCATACTGCGACCACCAGTAAACTTTTCTTTTAGAATAAGATATAATCTTACGAAACATGTCAATATATATTTATATTTTTGTAGTCAGAACTTTTGCCTGAGTAACTGAAAGAGCTCTTATGGATTTATGAACCCTTATGAAGTTAGAAGGCTTTATGGAGCCCTCTGAAATTAAGCCAGATCAATGTTCAATACGGCAACATGCTTGCATCAAAGTTGCTTTAAGAACTGTATTGATGCATTTTCCTCACCATTTGATGTAGATATTTAAATATTTTTACGTAGCCCTTTAATGCCTGACACATGAACTAAGACAATTATTTATTTATTTATTTATTTATTTATTTATTTATTTATTTATTTATTTATTTATTTATTTATTTATTTATTTATTTATTTATTTATTTATTTATTTATTATTGTATAAAACTATTATTTCATTTTTGGTTCCTGATTATGTACGTGCTCTACAAGTATGGGAGTGGCACAAAGGTCTCAGAACTGCATGTATAAAATATGAAACATTTGGCATTATATAAATGTCAACGGAATAAATGTGAAACAGCAAATCCCTTGATCATAATAGCATATTTCATTGCTTCTTGTAAGACTGTAAATGCAGATTATATGAAAGGAAAATTAAAAAAGAAGTTAAACAGGACAGTTTTTCCTGTTATTTAAAAAAATGTATACTTACATGATGATTGCACTATTGAAAGGTTCTCTGACAGTAAAGTATCGCTTTATAACAACCATTTCTTGGAACTGGTTTGTATTTAGTATAGTGTCTCTTCAACAGATATAAAACGCACGCAGCCAGTGCAGTCTGGCTCTAGATCTGCACATAGAGCTCTTTAAATACTCTTGATACTGATGTCCTTAGCATGTGGAGGGATGTGGTATAGTGACACAATCCCAGACAGTTTGCAAGTTGGGAAGGACTATAAAGATCTTCCGTAGAAACAACAAATGGCTCCAGAAGTTTTGTTCAAACACCCAGTTTAATGTCCAAGGCTGTGATTGAACTAGAAAAACCTCGCAGATTTTGTAGACAAATGAGACAGGCTGCAGTTGAATGACCTGCTTTGGAAAGATCACAAAAGGCTCTGAAGAAGACAAGATTTATAGACAGTTATTATATGAAACATGTTGGAGAAAAAAAAAAAAAACAGTAACTACTAATAACCTTTCTACACTAGGCAGGTTTTTTGTACCAAAATTCCTCACAGTCAAATCAAAAATGTTTGTCGCCTTTATTGTTTGCACAAGGAAAAAAAAAAAGAAAAGAAAATTTACAGAAATTTTTAATTTGCTCTCTTTTTTTCTGAAGATTTGAACTGACTTCTGTTGATTCATGTTGGTAAACTCCCGATAAAGGTTGGCAGTAACCATGAAGGTGAAGTTTGACAAATCTTATAAACACATTATTTTACAGAGAACTGGATGCCAACATGTAAGAGAGATATGACATTTTCTGTGAAACAAAATTGCATAATATCGAATGGTGAAATTATTTCCAGTGGATGTAAGGCAGGTTGAGGTTCATTTACAGGTATCATAATAACATTTGAAAAAAGAATAAATAAATAAAAAAAACTGAACGGTTTATTCCTTTTTTCTCTAAGTTGTCAATACAGTTGTTAACTTTGTTAAACACTTTTTGTGACATTGTCACAAAATTACTCCATCAGACTGTTGGGCTGAGTGTGTGGCTCCCTCGTTGCTGTGCCCCCCTTAGATGATGCGCCCCACAGTTTGAGAACCACTGGTGTGCACTGTATTGATATGTGGGGCGTACACACAAAAGTGTAAAATGAAGTCACGGGCTAGGGTTCTCTTTCATGATGAATTAGCTCCATATAAATGAAGAAATGTGTTATGATTATGGGTCTTTCCAGAGATAATTAAATCTTTCCCAGGAAGTCAGTAAGATGACATATATTGTGTTGATTGTGGCAGCCAGTTTGTCAAAAGTAAAGAAAACCAGGAGCTTGTTGACATAAATGTTTAATTTCGTTCATGGTCATTGATTGTAAATCTCGTACTGTCAACCCTTGTCTGGTTTAGACATTACCATTTATTTATGTACGTGTGCATGTAACTTTGGGATACTTACATTACCAGCATGCCACTGATGAACTATAATGTTAGCTGAAATGAGGGTTGTAGCATCGGGGTTTAGACCGAGCAGCAAAGCAGACACAGGACTTGCTGTCTAGATGTACTAGTGTGATAAACTTCTGAAACTAGGATAACAACACGTGCCTGTCATAGCAGGAAACTTGTGACGTAGAGAGTAACAACTGTAGCTGCCAATCTCTCCCACTCCTGGAAACATGTCTATTCCCCTTTTTTATTAAGTCTTATTTATGCTTTTTGTGAATTATTGGATAACAGATTCATGACATTTTGGGCAATTTGGCAGCAGGAGGAAATAGAGCTAGCTGTCAAGGGGGTTAACCAATAAAGGTTCCACAATCAAAATGAATGCAACCCCCCCCCCCCCCCCCAAAAAAAAACCAAACACCTGCACCGACCTAACAATTTATTATTGTGCCAGAAAACTGTCTTGATTCAGCAAGAGGCTGTTTCTCATTTAATCAGGTTTTCCATGGGTGCGTTCCAAGGCTTCATGCACAGCAGCTTCTGAGTAGGCCCAATCTTTTATACAGTCTCATCTCCAACACTCAATCGCTTGCCTATCAAAACAGCTCTGCACAGGGCCTGCCTGACACCATTTTGCCTGAATATGTTTTAGATGTGTCTCTGAAAAGTGCTGTATGAACGTACTCTACAACTATATGTACTCTCCCTTAATGGGATGTTTTGCAGAGCATAGATTTAGGCTTGTGCCACATTCTGTCATTTCCACAGAGCAGTGTTGTATTGCAGACACGTTCCATAAACCATGTTGAAATGGAATATGTCCAGCTGTTTGACAATTAGGTTCAATTCCATCCATCCATCCATCCATCCATCCATCCATCCATCCATCCATCCATCCATCCATCCATCCATCCATCCATCCATCCATCCATCCATCCATCCATCCATCCATCCATCCATCCATC
This sequence comes from Xenentodon cancila, assembly GCA_014839995.1. Lineage (NCBI taxonomy): Eukaryota > Metazoa > Chordata > Actinopteri > Beloniformes > Belonidae > Xenentodon > Xenentodon cancila. Next base: position 17,479,587 of record CM026199.1, read on the forward strand.
CATCCATCCATTTCTAAGTGAGAGTTTAGCTACTTTGGTGAGGCAGGTCACTTCAGCTACGTGTAAACATGGATTTGTTCATGTCGTCACTATCAACAGTTTATGAGCATAGGTGATAGTTGGAACCTAGGTTGACTTTTGGAAGATCTTGACGATGCCAACAAAACCACATCATTTACACAAAGCAGAGATGGAATCTTGAGGACACCAAACCAGACCCTTCCACTCACTGGCTGCAACAAGAAATTCTTTCCATAAAAGTTATGAACAGAATTGGTGAGGAAAAAAAAGAAAACACAGGAAAAAAAGGGCAGCCCTGATGGAGTCAACTCTCACCTGGAATGAATCTAAGTTACTGCTAGCAATGCAGATCCAACTCTCATTGTTTGTGAAGTGAATGACTCATAGTAATGGACCTAGTATTCTAGGACCGGGACTGAAGTATTTGGAGCATTTAAACTTAGGACAAAATGTAAAGACATTTGTTTTTGTTAGATTCATCCTTTGTTGTAACAATGTTTCCTGGCAATAACTCTTATACTATTGGAAATCCTGTTTATTTCCCTTTTTAAATGGTAACACATATGTAAGGAACATGCAATTGTCAGATGAGCAGTAGCAAAAATCTTAGGTGTAACCAAGTCAACAATTTGCCATATCCTTAAAAAGAAATTGTGGTGAGGTCAGCATCGGCTGCTTAAGAGCTAAAGTGATTGATTGCAGAATCCTTTCTTTGGTGAAAAGAAAATAGTCAAGAATACTCCAAAAAGGTAGGCGTTTCATTATCAAATGTAAAATCAGTAGAGAACTTTATGATAGTAAATACAGAGGGTTTAAAACAAGGTACAAACCACTTGTAACATTACTTTGACAGAACACGTCTACAAAACCCTCCCAACTTATGGAATCATATTTTTTGGACAGAAGAAACCAAGATAAACTTGTATCACAATGAAGAGAAAAGAAAAGAAAGTTTTATGATCCATCGCATATCATCATTTGCCAACAACAGGGGATGAGGTTTTAAGGCATATACAGATAGCTGCCAATGGAACAGGCACACTGGTGTTTATTGATAATGTGATTGCTGACAGAAGCAGCCAGAAGAATTCTGATGTGTATACTCTCTGCTCACATTCAGCCAGATGCTACCAAACTTGTGGTTAATGACTACAAGTATACACAGAAAGCAGCTCAAGCCTGATCTCAACCCAATAGAGCAGCTTTTCAGCTACTAAACGAAAAAACTGGAGGCAAAAAGGCAGTTATTGATCGCATTCAAGTAATAAAGTCAACGTTTTTAGCCTAGTGTTTCTGTAATATTAGAAAAAAAGTTATACATAGAAAAAAACACAAAGACACAGGAAAAACAAAGACACCACCAAGAGGGCCAGACTCATGGAAGAAAGACATTTGTCTCAGCTGGTTAGAGTTAAGGAACAGGAACAGAGAGGAAAAATAACAGCAATTGAGAGAGAGAGAGAAACTGGCAGCTGAGAGACAGCTACCTGCAGCTCTACAAAACAGCTTGTGGGCTCATAACTGACAAGGACATACACATTTAAACCTATATGACAGAATAGATTGCCTGGAATAAACCGTCTTTTTTTTCATGCAGCTAAGCATTACTCATACTTTTCTTTAACGTGTAAATAGGCTAGAGAATGTGTAGGGTAATATTTGTAAAAGTGGAGTTACAATATAGTAGAAACATGTAGCCACAGTCAATCAACCAGCAACAAGGAAAGAACAAAAAAGGAATAATAATAGGAAAAACACATTTACACACTTGATGCACACAAACACACACACATGCATGCATGCATGCCCCTGTGAGTCCCCACTAACCAGGCCCAGGAATGTCTTTTATCTACACCTTTGCAGGTGCAGTCATTCAAGGCAATCAAAGACATAATGAAATCTATGAACCACTCAAAGACTTGAGCTGTATAACTCCAAGGAGAGAGTAGATGCAGAAAGGCATAACCCCACTACCACCTCCACCCACCCCCACCATTCTCTCTCCCCTTGACCCCATGCCACCCCTACCCTCACCCCAAGACCACAAGGACCATCAGCAGCAGTTTTAGTTTGGTGGTTCCACCTGGATTCCTCAAATAAAGCCCCTTTTTTGTTCTGTCCTTCAGCCACGAGCCACCTGCACAAATTCATTAAAAAAAAAAACTCATCCATCACTTGTGAAGCCACGAGCAACATGGAAGTAGCTCAAGCCACCATACAATATCTTAAATGGCAACTTTACTTCAATGGAAATGACAGAGCAGTCAACACAATGATGCTTACATATTCCCAAATGTACTTCCAAGGCATACAGCAGCAATAAAAAGGCAAATCCTGTTACCAAATACATGAAAAAAAACTTCTGTAGATTATGAGGTTCTTACACTGAAAGATTACTTCCTTTACTCAGGTAGTAACATCCACAGATGATCCACCAGTGATTTGCTGGCTGAATAATAATACTAAAGACATATCCCACACAGAAATAATACATTTACCTAATCGTCATAAAGGCATCCATACATTTTGATAAATGTATGCATTCATTCAAAAAGGGGGAAATGTAGCAGTGCTCTAAAGTGCAATAGCACTGATAGTCACTATGTGCTGACTTTAATTAAAAATCAACCTCTCTCATCTTGCAAGGTCATATGGTGATGCTCACTAATTTCTAATCACGTTGGTCCTTCTAAGAATCGATAGCCTCAAACGTAAAGTACATATTTTCATCCAATCAATGTCACTTTTTAGCACCACACTCACCACACTGCCAGATGCTGAATTTAAAGCTTCAAAACAGCAGTATAAAACCACTGTGTGAGGCGATGGTGGCTGCATCCATCTGTTAATCTCTTTAAAGGAAACATATCTTTTAGAAAATGAAATGGAAAATAGAAGAAAGAGAAGAGGAGAAAAGTATGTGCACAACCAGAGACTCATACACTGCTACATGCACGACAGCTACAGATGCAGAGAAGCAAACAGCCCTGATCTTATGTGATGGGAAACATTTTCTGGAGGACACGCTGTTAATCTTTTCACCTAAAATTTCTGTCTCTCCTTTTTCACAAATATGCTCACCTAGTGTTTGTATTAGTAATGTATTATAATCAGGCATAGATGATGGAAGGATGTTTCCTAATACATCAAAGCAAAGCATTAAGAGACTTCTTTCACTCAGTCACTCACTCACTTTTCTACCGTACATTCAGTCCAATCACATTTACAGCAGGGCCGTACATACCTCACCAACTCTCACAGACCACATTACAAAGAAAACAGCTTTCGGACAGATATCTGGCATGATCAGTAAATGAATGAAAAGAATGAACCTGTGCAGAGAGAGAAGTTAACACCAGTTACTACATACATACATAGATAGAAAGAATATTAGTAAGCGTACTACCACAATCAAATTCAATATCAGTGAGAAAGTGCAGGTTTACATAAAGACACAGCAGACACAAAGAAAAGGATTTGTCAGTGCACAGCTCAAAAGCAGTGCCTGTGATGGTGCAGGGGCAGATTTCTGCACATGATACGAGTAACTTGCTGTAAGTGAAGAACACTTATTGCAGTGAAATACACTGTAAAGACAAGTTGTGGAGCAGCATAGCCTGCCATCCATTCAGCATCTCTTTTGGGCAATGCATTGGTCCAGATACTGAACTAGTAGACCAGATCTGACACGACTAAGGAGACCATAAAATTTGAAATTCTTTAATATTCAAGAGTGACATGCTTTTTCAGTGTCATAAGTACAATCATTTTTTTGTCCTAAACTCCAAGTCCAAAGTCAAAATGTTAGTCTGTATTGTTAACATACAGCTAATAACTCAAACCTCTGGTTTGAGAAGGTTCTACCTAAACTACAACATTTCAAGTTTAACCTTGAGCTAAACTCAAAGTGAAACCAGATTGCAGTGAACAAGGAGAGGTTAGGTGATCTGCAGTTAGGAATTTGAAAGGATGCTGACATGATAATTTCATCTCAACAATGTGCTCGGATCATCCTTATTGACATGAACTGACACTTTAAGGGCCATTTGTCATATACACTAGTGAGAGATAAAAATATCATCCCAACAACCTCAATGAGCAACTAAACGTTTTTGCAGGATATTGCAATTTAACCAGAAGACAAAAGTCATAACAGTACAACAACGATACAATAATATTGGGCTAAAATTAGTATCACTAATGGCTCAAAGGTGACACAAAAAATCATACCTATGCCCATTAAGTTCAGTTAAAGACCAGACCATCTACCAGCTTGTAGGTTATTATTAAAGTCTGCAATTGTACTGAGCTGGGAAAGACTGAAAATTATTGCTGAAGTTTCACCTCCGTTTCATCTCAATTTCTAGACAAAAATTAAATGCAAACATGTTACATCCAACAGACAAAGTTAACAGCAGCTTCCCTGAGTGCAGGCCCACCAGTGCCGTGAACTTCAGACACACAGAAGATCTGTGTTGTGCATGAAGGTTGATTCAGCAGCCCATGACCAGATGCATACTGCGGTGGACCTGGAAAAAATAAGCCAGAAAGAGAAGTCACTGCTCCTTCTTAATCTTGTTAGGGCAAAAAAGAGCAGGTCAAGTCAAGGCAGTTATTATTGTTAAACATTATCATTTTTGAGTAAGTGTGTACATGTATGGGTGTTTCCATGCTGTGAGCCACCTGAATACATAGGCCTAATGCACCCAGATATGTATTTTTGTGTTGGTGTCTTTAATTTAGACACTTTTAACAGTTGATGTTACTGATTTGTTTATTTAGTTTGTCTGGGACTTTGCTGCAAGGAATGTGCCTGTACTATAGGTTTGGATATATGCATGAATGTGAGCATGTGTGTTTGCAAACCAAATTGGCCCACAGGAATAAGAAACCTTTCTATTTTATGAATCCTGTGTGATTCAAGGTGTGCATGCCTGCTTAAGAATACATGCAATATAAAAGAAATGAGTAAGCCCTAGAGGCTTATCAGTCTCCAACACTTGATATTACATTGGGACCATTAGATCTCTCTGCTTTCATGGCAATATTGCAGGCAGGGTGAGTATGATGTTGCTGAGGGTCTAAAGTCATGTCTTATCCTGTTAAACAGACCCTTAACTCATATTGTAATATTTAAATCAGATTTTGTTTGATTTGATCTGTGATCTATTCTTGACATCATAGCTCCTCATCAGTAAGCCACATCTAGCAGAGGCAAACATTGGTGCTACAAAGTAGCAAGCCCCTGTGGAAACTGCACTGAATCTTGCATTAGTGACAGTTGGATTGAGCCTGAGGAGGAGGATGTGAGATTGGTAGGTTGGAGTGAGAGCAAGAGAGATGAGAGAGAGGGAGGTGTATAGACAAGTCTGGGTCTGAGTGGAAACTTGAATGGAGGGGAAACTGGGCTAGAGGCCACTTAGCAGATCCACCTGAACCCTGCCAGAGACATAATTTATCAGGACTTTAGAGTAGGAACCATTTACCCCATAAGTAAATTCAGTAGGGTTTTGTAGGGATTTTGTCTGCCTTTTGGCTCTAATGCAGCAATATTTTGGTAAGTGAAGACCTCTTGTTTGCTGAAGAGGGTGCCAGAGCCTGTCTGCCTTTTAATGGGATCACAGCAGACAGCTCAGGAACCACCACTAGGTGAAGTGATTCCGCTCTCTACTTCCAGCTGTGTAAACACTCCTTTGTACACACACACACACACACACACACACACACACACACACACACACACACACACACACACACACACACACACACACACACACACACACACACACACACACACAAAATCACTTACAATAAAATTCTTTCTGGCTCACATCGGGGGAAATGCTCATGTTCCCGTTTGCCTTCACATGGACACTAGCTTATTTTGTTGCATTTGAAAAAGTTCTTGGCCTTCTTAAAAACAAAGGATTGCTTGAAAGACGTAAACAAATTTAACAAGGGCTGGTGTTGTCTTTTCTCATGCTAGAAATGTTCAAAGGAGCGTGACAATGTCCTTCCTCTCTCACTGCCTTCATTGCTTTTGTATTTGATTTTCTCGTTAAATCCTTATTTAACTTTTTGTTAATGTTAATTCTGTTTGCAAGCTTCTTTTTGTCCTCCCTTGCAATATAGGGAGTGTTGCAACCCAATCAGTTCAAGTTATATAAATCTCACGCTATGTATTTTATTTGGGGGAAGTAATGGTGAGGGTGTTTGCCGTTATAGAAAACGTAGTTGCAAACCTTCTTGGAACTTTGGCTCTACTCAGTGAAGACTGTGAGCAATAGGGAGCAATCTTAGTGGCAAGGCAGTAGCTCTACTGTTAAAGGCATTTGGACTTTAAAGCTCTATTGTTTATGTAACCAAGAGAAAGTCAAGATTCCCTTATGGCCCTTTTGAAAAGCGGATGCCGAAGATTTTTTCCTCTACCTTTTATGGTGTATTTGTTACCTAGGAGACTGATATTTCTTATGAGACTCAGTCTGCTCTCTCTTTTCCCGTGTCACTCAGCAGTTATCTCTAAGCAGGAGCTTACCCGGTGCCATGTGTGCCTACAGTTCGTCTTTGAATGTAAACCTGTAATTGTAATTATCTACCTGCTTTAAATTCTTTGAACCTTTAGAGAAGTGTCTTTGGAAGTGTCTTATGAAACAGATCTCTTTTTTTTCAGTGGGAATCAATCCTGCAACAAGAGCCTGTCTCAGCTGTTTTTACTTACCATCAAGGCTGCCCACACTGCTAAAAACACCTCTCCTTAACAAGTCATTTAGTTTCCCATTCAACCTTGAGGGGTAATTTTTCATTAAATAAGAAAAAAATACTCTGCCATTTGCTTGAGATAATTTCGCTTGCTACAGCAGCTTGTTCCACTAGCATCAATGGTAAAAACACCCTCACGCACACAAATCCATCACTGTTGACCCTGTTGGTCTCTAAACCTCCATGCTGATGCATTGAAGCAGAGCAGCAATCGTCATAAGCTCAGTGGAGCCATTCTGTTGACAGAACATTTTTTTTTTGTATTTGTCACATGTCCAGCAATGCTTGGAATCCCAGCTGGAAGGTATGATGTTTTTAATTATAGCTAATCCACTGTGCCTTGCAGCCACAGGAGGAAGGTCCAGCCTAACACATCAATCTAACAGTATCTCATGCCAAAACAGACAAGCTTGTCTAAATGACACCACAGCAACCCAAAAAATGAGTTCATCTGTTCTGTTTTCTGCCTGATGTGTGACCAACTGCAATGTGTTGCGTATCTCCAGCCAGGGTGAACATTTCTACATTTGTAGAGAGTTTGTTCCTCAGAGAAACTCACTTTCAAGGTGATGAGTCTGTAAAGTAAATGTCTTGAGCGGAATCATGTATGGTCACATTCTGACCTCTTCAACACACCTGCGGTATGTTGTAAAATATTTAGATGTCCTTTTAAGCATTGTTTTGAACAAACTAGCTGTAAAACCTGCAAACCTTTGTCAGGATTATACATTATGATACCTTAGTAAACTCCTGGGCTCCTGAACATGCTCTAGCTCAGAGCCCACACTTGTTGAAGCGCCCGCTGCATCTGGTTGCCCAGTTGGCTGCCTCGGAGGACCCGTCAGCTGCTGTCTCTCTGGAAGTCCCACCAAGTCTTCAAACATCCACTATTCAGACATGTAATGTCTGCACAGTCCACCTACATGGGTTGGTGTTGTGGTTTATGTAAATATATAAACTGGTTATGTCATACATTTGGAGTCTACATCTGTTCTATGGATTGTGGTTACAAAACATTATGTATGTATATAAGATTTTTTGGCACTGTAGTTTTTACTCAAAATAGGTGGAGAGGAAAAGAGTGTAGAGAGGAAGACACACAGGAAGGAGGCCGGGATTCGCATGAGGGCAATGGCCTCTGATAGTGCCCGCTCAACCCAATGAGCTATCCAGAGCCCCACATGTGTAGTGTTAATGAGGTGGTTATGTGTATTTTTTTAAAGATTTCATGTTGGGTTGAGTGCCTCAACGGTTTTGACGTGTCTGCTGTGCTAGTATGCTGCAGCAATCAAACACCACTGTCTCTCAGTTTTGTGAGGCAAAGCAAGGCAAGGCAAGGCAAGGCAAGGCAACCTTATTTGTATAGCACAATTCAACATGAAAGTGCTTTACAGAGACATTTAAACATCATGAATAAAAAAGCATGATTTAAAATGTAAACAAAAGAAAGAAAAAAGAGCAATAGATAAAATTAGTGACTAAAATGTAAATAAAAAGCATGATTTAAAATGTAAATAAGAGAGAGAAAGAAAAACAGATAAAATCAGTGGCAAGGCAAGTTTATTTGTACAGTGGTTTCATGTACCAGACAATTCAAAGTGCTTTACATAAAAAGAGTTTAAAAATGCATTAAAAAGTATGAGTTTAAAACCAGAAATTAAAGACAGACAGATGTAAATTAAAAAGAATTAAAGAAATAAAATGCAAGAAATAAAGGTTGTAGTGCATTATGGTGCATTACTGAAATGCAGCAATAAATAAAAACCTGACTTAAGAGTTTCAGCAGCCCTGATGCATTCTGGGAGTTTGTTCCACAGGTGAGGGTTCTGGTTGGTTCATAACGGATTAGGAGATCAGAGACCATTCAGAGATTTATAAACCAACAGCAGGATTTTAACATTTATTCTGTGACCTTGTAAGGTCGTTCTTCGATTGTTTCTATGGAAATTATAAATCCAGTCAGTTAAGACTACTTCATTTTGTATCAAACATTTGAAAATGAGTATGTATATATATATATATATATATATATATATATATATATATATATATATATATATATATATATATATATATATATATATATATATATATATATATATAAACTGTAAAAGTAAAGCATAAAAAAGTAATTTATTGCTAGAACTGTACAACAGATACTCAACAACTATTTTATTTTTAGACTGATTAAATCAACAGCAAGTATTGTCCTTGAACGATTGTTCTCAACAAAGAGTTTTTAACAGTAGTGAAAATGTTGATTGAAGCCAGATCACATTTCAGATCACATTTCACTGGGATATTGCTTTAAGGAAAAGCAGACAGATTTCTATTTATGAACTAAAATATTGGAAGGGCAATTGGGGCATTGTCGTCAGTTTTTTTTTTGCCCTTATTTGCACATATATTAATGGTTGATACCAAATTGGTAGGACCCAAAAGTTATATATATGCATTTTAATCTGTAATCAAGGGTTTTTTTGTTTTCTTTTGTGTTCGTATGTGTGTACAAGTGTGAAAAAACTTGACTATTATTGCAGACGGGACAATTCTTTTAATTCAAAATTACAGCTTTTGGCTGTAGTGTGTTTCCATTACCTGTAATTGTGATATGTTGCATGTCACATTATGTGACTCGCAGTTGGCCTACCAGTGCAATATGATAATGGAGGAATGCCTTTACTCAAACATCAAAACCAGATACAACAGATGAAATGAAAATAAAGCACAGAAAGCCACTTTCTTTTCTGGTTCTTTCAGTGTACTGTGGCTTTTGTAGCTTGGATTTTGCAGTCTGTATTTTCATTTGTATTTGTATTGTCCTTTTCCCAGTGGTCACAGGTGGGGAAAAAAAGAAGTAGCCTATATACAGAGCAACACACACACACACACACACACACACACACACACACACACACACACACACACACACACACACACACACACACACACTTTTTACTTTTGTTGCATTTATTCCACAGCTCACAAATATTTTATCTGCAATTAGTTTTTTGATTAAACTGAATATCGTATATATCTTTTTTCTTAGAGTAAAACGTTATTTTGTTCTCATCCAGGGAAATAAATGTTTTCGATTATCTAAATGGCAAGCACAGTCACTTTTATGTTTGTAGTCTGTTATGTTCGTCATCTGCCTCACAAAGAATAATCTTTGTTGTGTTATTATGATTATTACTATAAGGTCTGCCTGTGATCCACATGGTAAGTTGCTTTGCAATGTTTAGGTTGTGCTTGCACATTGTTGAAATAAATGGGCTGGTCTTTGTTTATAGATTAGCCTATTGATTGTACATTACTCACAGCAGTGGTTACGCTCATGATAGTTTTTTAATTCCCCACCTTAGTAAATCAGACCCAATATGAAAAACTGGATAGTAAATTGATAACAAAGTTAATAGTATGCTGTAGTCCTAAAAGTTACTGAAAAATATGAAACCTGTAGTTATCAGTGTATATAATAATTAATCAGGAGTGAAATAATCTAGACTGTGCATTGGCTAGACTTATATATGAGAGTCCAGCTACATGCAGGCCTTCAGTATGTGTTTTTGTGATTTACCCATTCTGTGATTGAAATCCAGCTCTCTTTTTGCCCCGACTGGCGGCCCCCTCCTCCAGTCACGTTCAGGGCCTCCACTGTGGCCCACTGGTTCTCTGGCCTACTACATTAGTTGTGCAGTGAGCTGAGCGGCAGCTGAGTGATATATTGTATGTGTAAAAGTTAAGGGCGTTAAGTGGAACACAAGCCAACAGCAGTAAAAGCCTCAATATATCTGGAAAGACTTGTCTTTTTTTACAACATTTTCAACCTTGGCCACAGCAGAAGTACCTCCAGTATATTCTTTTGTGGGTAGACGCTGTTGTGTGAGCATGCAAAGTCTCAATTCCCTAAACCTGGGTCTTTCCTTACATATTATGAGCTGATTTATGTTTAGATTTTATTCTGTCTTTTATGCTGGATGGGTTTTTAGCAGCAACTGTAAACCTGTAAATCACCCAATGAAATGTGTCTCACGTGTAACTGTTATTATAAGTAACACCATAAGATGTACGTTACTGGCAAGGCAAAGTACCTCATCCATTAAATGTCTTGGGAGGAGGCGGTTGAATAGAAAGCCAGGACTGAAAATGTGCTTGTGTGTGTTTGTGTGTGTTTTTGTGTGTGTTAGAGAAGGAGAAAAAAAGCAACAGTAGCCTAAATTGTGAAGATAGTGGAATTGTTATCCTGCGCTTTGGTAATGGAGACTAATGTGGGATTTAGCAGACATAATGACATGGACTTGTCTGGAATGATTGCAGAAATCAATGTGGAAAATTGAGTGATATGGAATTTGTTTGACAAGCTTTCATTCATATTCATAAATGGATACTAATGTGGAAAATTATAGAGGCAGCTTACTTTTGGAAAATGAGCACATGGTCTTGGAAAATTGTCTGACTTATCAAATATGATTATTCAGTCATTCATTCACTGACTTTCCATATCCACTTTAATCCTGTTCTGGGTTGCTGGAATACATCCCTGGGGTATCCGGGAGAAAATTGGACACCTTGGACGCTCCATTACTGGGCCATACAAAGACAAACAAGACAAACAAGCACACATGTGTTCTCCTAAAGACAATTTAGAATCACTAGTTAACCTAGTGTGCATGTTTTGGAGTGTGAGAGGAAGGAAGCCAGACTATCTGGAAAAAATCAAATTATGATTATATCTTGAAAATCTATAGAGTAAGTGCAACTTCCTTTAAGAAGAAGTATGTGTGTGTGAATGGTAAATTTCTTGTGAGTTCTTGTATATTCTTGTTCTGTAGATTGTGACGCGACTCCCTCAGACGAGACTAAAACAATAACTGGTAAACATTCTGGATGGACATGCGTGCACTGCGAGGATTCTTCCCTCTCTTTGTAGGTCCTGTTTTTATTGTGTTTTGTCACTATTGTTTTACTTCTCATATCCTCTCACTAATCTGTCCTACCAGCACTTATGTTTTTTCTGTTGTTACTATCCGCACAATCCATGTTTTCACATGTATTTGTCCTTTTGCTGCCTGTATTTAATTTGTGGGTTTGTTTCTGTTTTTTCCAGGCAGAATTTGTTCCATGTTACAAAAGTTCCAATGTTGCTTGACCCTAGTTCAGTCTCCGAGTCTTTGTTGATCTGGTTTATTTTTTTTCCTTTTTGCTACCTGTGTCTAACTTGTGTAAACCTTTAGCTTGAACTCTTGTCTGTTGACCTTTTAAAGACAACTGTTTCAGTCACAACAGTGTGAAACACTGAGCCAACCCCTGCTTTCCCTTTAAACAACAGTTAGTGATCCTTTTCTTGGTTGTGTGTCTGAGGACTGGAGCATAGTTGCACACGAAGAAAAATAAATGGTGTATTGATGTTTTTCTTGGAATCAGTCTGTAGGAGAGAAGTGATACAGCCCCATTCACCCCCTGGACTGAGACTTCTAAATCTGGACTGCGCGCCAATCAGCCTGCACTTTTTCATTGGTCATGCTGCTTGGTCCTCCCTGGCTCTCTGACTGCACATCTCTCTTCTCCAGCATTCCATGACTTCTCACAATCGTGATTCCATGTGTGCATCCTTTTCTCGCCTGCATTTTCCTTCCTCAGCTCCCTAGTTTATTTCCTAACCTAGTCAGCTAGTTTCCTACCCTAACTTTGCAATTGTTTGCTAAAGCTCACGTGTTTTACTACTCTCTTTCACTTGGGTGTATTGAGCTTAGTTTATTCAAACTGTTACATGTCTGATATTTTAAATATGCTGCAATCGTTTAACTTGCTTGGTTGTAGCTTGAGCAATGAACCCTTTTTTTGTCAGAATTACAGCACTCAAACCAATTAAAAGCAGTATGCTGAGCTGGATATAAGCATAATCCATCCTTAAACAAATCATTTGATTTTTACATTGTTGCTTATTTTACCACATTATCTTTCTAATGACATCATTGAAGCTGTTATGTCTGTTATGTCAACTAATACTACACCAAAAAAGATTTATTTTTGAAGCTATGTTGTATATAGTCCAGATTTTTCTCCTCTGTCATGTCAGCTGATATTCTATAGGAATGAAACGCAAACACACCTCTGGTTTCTCCCGTGTTAGTGGGGAAGTTTCTGTCTTCATGTCCGATTAAACAAGCAGCAGTTCAAAACAGAAGTTTCTTCAGACATATAATGCAGCACACATGCCTGTAATTACACACAACAGAGGGATTCAAACCAATTCAAGCCTTACAGATTTTGATCAATAAAAAACCAAACACTCATAATTTTACGCATATCTGTAAGTGTTTGTGACAAAGCAGATTTAGCACGGTATCAAATATAGGCAGTATAGTCAGACTAAAACAAATTGTATATGTGATCAATTATACCATTATAATTACAGGATCTGTAATTAAAAATAATAGTAATACCTTTTTTAGTCCTTGTGCACTATTAACACATGTACATTTTTGCTTTATATTCCTTCAACATGGTGCTTGCCAAGGTTATGTTCCTAGAAAAAAGGCAGTGAACTCTAAGTGTTCCTGACATCCCACTGATGTCATATGATATCACATCATATGTGATTCCTACTGAAAGTTTGCACCTTTCGGTGTATTGTATATATATTCCTCTGGCTGCCAACACTGGAAATAAGTTTTAGTTACTCCTCCTGAGTAACCAACACATTCAAACAAACAGATTTCAATGCGTAATGATGGAAAAAAGATTTGCACTTCTGCAGTTTATGAGCTGTATGGTTTTCAGATGCTATGCACTGGTAGAATTGAATGTAATTGGATTAGAAACAATATAATTCATGTCTTTTTTTTTTTTTTTCATAATGCTTTTTTTCATTGGTCATATGGGACCATGCTGACTCCCAAGAGGGGAGTGACTTGTTGGAAAAGATTTTCAAACATCACATTATTGGCCTGTTGTGACACAGTATGGAAATTTGAGCGGTGTGCGGTTCGTGTTCTGACACATGGGTTCTCATGTAAATACATCTGCAGCTATCCTGACGATCAGCTACCATTTGTGTTTGTGGAAGATATAAATTTGGTCGGAATTGCTTTAGAGTTGCTTGAATTGTATTCTTTTGTCTACTTGATAGAACGTAGGCGTCTCTCAGCTTTGGGTGATGCCTGCTGTTTCTTTTAGTTTCTTTTTCCGTGTTGGCTCGTTCTGTTCTTTTCTGTTTCTTATTTCCATGCTTACTGTCAAAAGTAGAAACATAGAGTTCAGCCTGCTTCAATTTTTGTCTGGATACTATTGACACTTGCCAGTGTTTTGAGTGCATCATCCACCACAAAAGCAAAACTGCCCAGCGCCTTTCTCCAAGTCTTCCTCAACTCTTGGTGAGGGCTGATGTTAATAATTTTATTGCTGGAACCCTTCCTGCAGGCCCATGTGGTTTTACTGGAATGGATCTGGATTAATAATCGTGCTCTGTTGCCTGTAAAAAATGAATCTGATATCCTTGTATTACAACAAGATCTTGTGTGTGAAATGTCTATCCCACTTCACATGAATGAAAGCACTATGTTAAAGAGTCAACAGGTGACATTTTTTAAACCAAAATATGTAAATTCCTGTTCTTTGTATACAATAGGTTAATGTTACTGCGTCTTCAGCGTTGCTTCGCTACAGTCACACAAAGACGGAGAAAATGATAGAACTCTTGATGTAATTATGGAGAATGTGGTTAAATTGGTGTCCTATTTACTTTTATTCTGGCAGGCATATACACTACACTGCCAAAGGTATTCGCTCACCCATTCAAATAATCAAAATCAGGTGTTCCAATCACTTCTATGGCCACAGGTGTATAAAATCAAGCACCTTGGCGTGGAGACTGTTTTTACAACTATTTGTGAAAGAATGGGTCTCTTTCAGGAGCTCAGTGATTTCCAGTGTGAAACTGTGATTGGATGCCACCTGTGGAACAAATCCAGTCATGAAATTTCCTCGCTCCTATATATTCCACAGTCAACTGTCAGCTGTAATATAAGAACATGGAAATATTTGGGAACGACAGCAACTCAACCATGAAGTGGTAGGCCAAGATAACTGTTGGAGCGGGGTCAGCGGATGCTGAGACACATAGTGAAAAGAGGCTGTCAACTTTCTGTAGAGCCAATTGCTACAGACCTCCAAACTACATGTGGCCTTCAGATCAGTTCAAAGAACAGTGTGCAGGGAGCTTCATGGAATGGGTTTCCATGGCTGAGCAGCTGAATCCAAGTACATCACCAAGTGCAATGCAAACCGTCAGATGCAGTGGTGGATCTGATGGAGGAGTCTGGGTTTGGCGGTTGCCAGGACAACGGTACTTGTCTGACTGCATTGTGCCAAGTGTAAAGTTTGGTGGAGGGGGATCATGGCGTGGGGTTGTTTTTCAGGAGCTGGGCTTGGCCCCTTAGTTCCAGTCAAAGGAACTCTGAATGCTTCAGCATACCAACACAGTTTGGAAAATTCCATGCTCCCAACTTTGTGGGAACAGTCTAGAGCTGGGCCCTTCTTCTTCCAACATGACTGTGCACCAGTGCACAAAGCAGGTCCATAAAGACCTGGATGACAGAGTCTGGTGTGGATGAACTTGACTGACCAGCAGAGTCCTGACCTCAACCCAATAGAACACCTTTGGGATGAATTAGAGCGGAGGCTGAGAGCCAGGACTTCTCGTCCAACATCAGTGTGACCTCACAAATGTGCTTCTGGCAGAATGGCCAAAAATTCCCATAAACAGTCTCCTCCGCTTTTCCAGGAGAGTTGAAGCTGTTATAGCTGCAAAGGGTGGACCGACATCATATTGAACCCTATGGATTAGGAATGGGAGGTCACCTAAATTCATATCCGAGTCAAGGCAGGTGAGCGAATACTTTTGGCCATATAGTGTATCTCAACCCGAGTCCAGTCTGGCTCTTACACCAGTGTTCAGACTCTCTTTAAGCCAAGACCTTGTTTAAAAATCAGATAGATTGTTCTCAGATATCCCCACTTCTGACACTTGAGTATTTAACTGGCTGTGATGGCCCATTTATATCATTGTGATTGGCTCACAGTGTGAGATGTACAGTTTAAATGCTGCCAAAAGCCATTACCTGTTTCCCGTTCTCCCAATTAGCTGTGTGTTTGTACTTTGTGTGTGAATATACCTGTATGCCTCATTGCTTCTGCAATATGTTTGGGCCAAACATTGATTAAAAAAACACTGCTTCAGCTTTTCAGCTATCAAAAAAGAAATAACTAATGATTTTCACTAGGTTGTTTCGCAGAGGGCTACTCCCTGATGAGGAAATGCACACATTACAAACCCTCAGCATGTTGTAATTTCAGCTTTATGTTTGAGTTTGGGGACAAACTAAACAGAGCTTTGTACAAACCTTTTACTTTACACAACAAAAGATCTGACTGTTTTAGTGCTGATATGGCCCTTGAAAAACAATACAAACACCTTTTGAATTTACATTTTTACATTGAATTTACAGTCATCATACATATACTAACAACCACACACAAAAACTATCACAAACATAAAATGAAGCACAATATTTTAGTGATTCTGTCTGACAAGCCAGCACAAATGAGTGAAACACCTGTGAGTCAAAGTGTAAGGCCCATTTAACAGGGCAGCCAGCAGGAGCCCACAATTCTTCGAGAAGAGCCAAGAAATGAGCCGCAGCAAATCCCACAGCAGATCATCATCTATCTGCAAGATGATGCAGAATGTGGATGTTCCCACTCGATAGCCCTTCACACAGATGTGCACATAATCAGACCTGCTAAATGCAATGTATCGGTGCTTCCAATGAAAACATTAAGAAAAATGTAAGATGTGCTTTGTTGCTTTGCAACAGACTCATTCAAAAGGGTCACTCTCTATAGCCTTGTGCCAGTGTATTTTTTTATATCTTTCGAAAGAAACACAACATAAAGTTTAACATAATGTTATTTTAGCAGTATATCAACTCTTAGCAGGGTGATCTGCACTTCTGCTGAAGCCTAAGTGAGTCTATATTACCTGCAACAAGATTATGCAACTTTTCTGTGCAACTGGTTCAGCAGCAAGAAAAACGATGAAAAGGAAACACCTCGGACTTAATGAGAAGTTCCCACAGGAGATCGTCCGCAGATGAAAGCAGGATTCCTCCATCCACAAACAGATGATACAGGAAGGTAAGAGAGCTGTTACGTCAGAACATAAGTTATACATTGATGGACAATTGTTTAAAAATAAGGCTAGGCTTTTCTGACTTTCCATCAATATTCATACATGGACATATGAATTTTATGACTAAAATAAATGATTTCTCACACCTTTGCTGTATGTATTAATGGACCTTTGTCTCACTCACCACAAGTATCATATGTTTTTAACTTTGTTTTATCTTTTGTTCTGTTGGCTGTATTTTATTCTTCTGTAGAGATACACACACTCACATAGTAATATGTTGACACACATTTGCATTCACATACACACAGATACACTTTTCTGAAATAAATAATAAAAGAAAGACAAGAGAATGTGAAAGAGAGGGGAAAGCTTTGTTACCTTCTAGCAGCAGGAGACTGCTACGTTGACTCAGGCAACGCACTGTGGGACAGGTGCTTTGCAGTGGCATCCGTCACTTGTATACAGACACACAAAATACATATCTCTGCTGTGACCAAGTGCTGTAAACAAACAGCCTACAATGCTTACATTGACGAAGTTAGCGGGCACTTACCTATAAGATGAGTCTATCTAATAAGGCATGTACGTTAATGACAAAAATATTGTTAGAATGGCATAAACATGGAATCGACATAAAGGTGTTTTTATTACAAGCTCATTTTAGCGTTAACCTAAAATCTGGTGCTTTGGCAAGCCTGTCTACTTGGGACGTCATTACCTTAATGGGTTCATTTATTTATTTATTTGATTGTATGTCCTGACAAAGCATGTACATACATACATAAGACGTGCATATGTAGAACCATATTGACAGACAGCCCATCAAACATCAAACATTAGGTCTGGCAGTCTAGACCTATTGCAGTTTCATCTTAAAAAAATGAATAACAATAAACAAACCTTCAATTCAGCAAATCTTTCTTGCAGCTCCTGCAGCCTCCTTTTGTCCTCAAGGTCAGTCCTTTTTTGGTCCTCTTGTTCTCCATCTCCCTGCTGTTCTTGCACCTCCTCTCTTTCTCTCTGTATCAATCTTGCCTACTCCCCTGACCCCTTCTCCCACTAGGTTCCCTTTTATATGAGTTAAAAGTTCACACTGATTGGACTTCCATTGGTAAAGCAAATGACATGTACTGCTCCAACAGTTGTTTGGCTCAAGTCTCAATTCACCACATGTGTTTGCAACAGTTTTAGACTGGCAGAGAACTCAGGAGCAAAAACCTTAAATCTCCACAGTGCTGCTTTAAGTAGTTTGTCACCAAGAGCTCCTTGTGTTCAATGGGAGTGTCAATTCTTTTAAAACACATGATGCATCTATGAGGAACTTGTTGAGCCTTGCTATACCTCCAGTAAAATTGGTTTTGGGTTTCTGAAGGACAGATAGATGATTTATTAATGACAGACATGTAGAATTGGTTTGGTTTCTGTGAAGTGATGGACATTTGATCAACCACTTTGCTTCAATGTCAGTGCATTTATCTTTGTTATTTTATTATCAAAAACACATGCTTAAATAGGTTTTAATGTTTTATATTACCTAGTCATACTAAATAGTTGTTTTCATGTACTTTTGATCAGTACGCCTCCTGACAGCCCTCATTCTACAAACTATGCTGGCCTTTTTATCGAGGCTGTAAAGGTCTTTAAATCTTTCCTCTGACATCATGCTTTTGGGTTGTGACAAGTAGCAGCCCCTCTTTCCAGCAGAGCTGTAGTGCACGCTAACTGAAGTGAGGTCACCGCAGTAAAACAACACCGAAAATTTCCTAAGGTCGTAAAGGCTGGCCGCAGAGTGTTTGGAACTGTAGGGGAATACGTCCTAGATAATTGGTGGGATAATTTCCGTAACTGAGGTCAGGCATAGGCCTCCTTCCCCACTGTCCATGATCTATAGTTTGAGTCCCTCATTGGCCCTTCCCCCCTTCACAGTAGCAGTTTGTTAAACTGTACGTTCTCTTATATAGCCACAGTTGGCCCCAACTTTCAGGCTCACTTAACTTATATGCACCTATTCTGGCTTGTACTGATGTTTTACTGAGAAGATGAGACGACTTTGTGGATTTAGTGTTTCTTCATTGCCCGGGGGGGGCGGGAGGTTCTTGACCTGAGTATTTTTAAACCCTTGATCTAAACTTTTTTCTATCAAAATATGCAGAGTTAAGAAAAATCAGAATTGGGTTGTTTTAACATTTAAGAGCCACCTGTACTAATTAAACATGATCATGCTGAGATTTGGAAGCATGAACATGCATTCAGCTGAATTTAAGCTCCATAGTCTTTAGTTGCCAATTAGTCCATTATGCTGATGTTCATGTTCTGTTTGACTTGTGGTTTTGGTCACCTTTCATAACAAGTGCTATAAAAAAAACACAAAAAAAAAAACAAAAAAAAAAAACATAATAAAAAACTTTTTTTTTTTAATATCAAATGACATCAGAAATTATGTTTTAAGAAGTAATGAAGTGAGTTTCCAGTCTAGGAAGCCATAATTTAATTTACTGTTTTAAATATTTGGAACTGGCAGTTTTACATTGATACAGATTATTTAACAATTTATTTACAGATGTTGTGTCCCACCATAATCTAATATTATTCTCTCTGTTTGCTAAAGCCAGTTATCTCTGTGTCCTTTATTATTGTTTTTTTTGTTTTTTTTTTCAGCTTGATGGAAATCGTTCCTCGTATAATCTCTTCTCCTCTCCTTCCCCAGCTCCTAAATCAAAAATGGTGAATTTTCCACATGCATCTGGTGCACTCGAGCGAGTTTCTGTTGTCATCATTGCTTTTTGTTTATCATCCTTTGTAGTTGTGGTATCTGTGCCAGTTCTAGCTCTCCCTATCCAGAAGCAGCCACTTCACTGCGTTGGAGACTTGCACTGTGGGTGGGAAGTAGTTGCATGCGAAGCACACTTTGGGCCGCGTGCTGTGTGTTTTCGCTTCCCTTTAAACTTCTGTAGTGTCTTTCTTCGTTCACCCCTTTTTCTTTTTTCCTTCCTTTTTCTCTCAGTTCCTGTGGTGGGGGAAAATCTTATGGTGTGGTTTATTTATTCTGGTTTGGTGTTGGTTCTCACATGTCCTTGGCAGACGTTCATACCTCCATGATAGTACCCTGGCTAGTGAGGCATTATCATGTGCATGTGTGTCTTTAAAGCAGTTGGGACGGATGCCGTTTCAGCACTACTTGCTGCGAGTACAGAAAACGTATGCGTATGCATTTTATGTGTGAGATACAGTCTTACGCTGTTAAAGTTGGAGGAGCCAACTGCTTGACGGCCAGTCCATGTCTCTGCCACTATCCTCACCGCAGGCAGCCAGCTTTCACTGTTTCATCTTTCCCCTCTCCTTCCTTTCTTCTCTTAATTTTCTGTGTTGTTCACCCTCCTCCTCAACAGAGAAAAAAATCAAGATAATCTCGTATGAGCACAAGATTGGCAATTCAGCTGATGATGTGAAAGGATGAATGTGTGGGCTTAAAGTGAGAAGTGGGCCAGGAAATAGAAGCTTATTAAGTGACTGAGATTTGGAACTATTCTACTTACCTCTTATTGCTTCTCATTTATCGACATTGCAGTCCCCGGAAGACAGTGACCTGCCCACAGCAGGTCTTTACAATTATTCCAGATGTGGTAGACGACCGGTTTTAACAAGGAGAAGAAGATAAGACAGGAAAAGAATTAAACCTTTGCAGTAACACGGCACATTTGCTATATCTGTAATAAACACAACATTATTCCCCTCCAAATATCCTTTCCTTTTTGGGCATCATTTTAGTTGCTAGTTTCAGATACATAAATGTCAAATTAAAATTCAGTGTTACATGTGATATCCAGGTATTCATGTTGAAGAAGTGCCAAAGTCAGCGAGAACAGTTTTCTGGTTAGGGAAACAAACTTTGAGTGTATTACTGGTAAACATAGACAGTTGAGTCATTTGCTTGTCTTTCCACTCACAAGTGGAGATTAGCTATTCTATTTTATTTTAATTTCACACATACGCTTACATTATTGAAGGGATGACAGTTTATTGTTTGAGTCAGCAAAAGCTTTTATGCCTTGGCTCTCTGGTGGACGATAACCTTGCTACCCCTTTTCAAATTCTAGATTTCTCGTTAAAAAAAGGTGGCCTTTAGTAAAAGGATTTTAAAGATCTACAGATTATACATACATCAGCCCTTATTTTACATGCTTGTACTTGCATGTATGCCCACCAGTTCTGCCTAAATTTGTTCCACCAAAGACAATTATAATTAATCATAACACGGACAAAACCAATCAGAGCATTTATTTCCAACTCAAATCTTAGGAGGTTAAGATGGTGCATTCAGATCATTCTCATGCTGACTCACTTCAGTCACTCTGCACCCTACTTTTTTTTTCTCCTGTGCACCTTCCTCCTCTGTTCTCTTTTTTTCTTTGGATTGCCTCATATTGCCATATTGAGCCATGTGACTTTTACTTTGAGCAAGAGAGAATGCAGGGGACCTAGGACGTGTTGACATCCATCTCCACTGCATGATGTACGAGATGCATCCAGCATGGGGAAGGGAGGCAAGCCTCCTTCCAATGTCTGGGAGGCACATAAAACATATTACAGAAGGGCCATAAAAAGAGCCAATACTTTCCAAATTTAAAACATGTCCCAGATCTCAGCTGTCGTTCGCAAGAGGATTTCATACCCCCTCCTTTTCTTCTCCAGAGCTTTGGCAGAGAAGGCAAGTAGAACAACACAAGGGAAAGGAACTGGCAGCTTGCACGTTCCCAGCATGCAGACTTTGTTAGTCTGACACATCATGCACAGTTTTTTTGGGGGCACTGTTAAAAAGTGAACAGCAAAGCGAATTTAAGCAGGGCAAGACGATGTATATACAATGCAATAACAAATCACAGTGACCAAGCCAAGAGACTTATATGATCGCAATACAACATTAAATTCTGTTTTATTATGAAAACATAAACACAAAATTAATTTGATCCCTCTATAGCTTATCTCGAAATAGTCATTTGGCCCTGTTTTGTTTCCACATTGCTTTGGTTTATTAAGGTTTTCGTTTATGCACAACTCACTAAAGATTCCACAGCTTTTTTTTATTTTTCTGGTTTAAACTTTGCTGGTGTGCCTAATTTTTGACCAAGCTTTATCTGTCAGATAGATGGCCTCTCATTTGTATATAATACATTGGTATAGAAAGGAGTTCATGGTGACCTCAATAACTACAAGGTGCCCAGGTCCTTTGGCTGCAAAAGAACCCCACATCATTACCCTTCCACTGCCATGCTTGACAGTAGGTTGTTTGTTTTTAGTTAACTGCTGAGTTTGATTTTCACCAAATGAGGTGCTAATAATTAAGTAAAAAGAAAAAGAAGAACGAATAAACTTCTCGTTGGTCTAATGTTCATCAGTCATTGTTTCAAAGTCTTGTGGATTGTATAGATGCTATCTTGGAAAACTCAGCTTCTGTGTTATTTTTATCCAGAAGAGGGTTTCCTTTGGAAATCTTTCCAAACAAAGCATACTTGTTTTGATTTTCTAACCATGCTGTCCTGGCTTAGTAAGGACTTGATGTTTAGAGATGTAACTCTTTGTTTTTTTTGTTAGTTTTTTTTTTTTTTTTTTTTTTAGTATTTTAAGATCATTGCATGGCCTGATCTTGGGATACAGGGATCCAGGGAAGATTGGTAATGAATGCTTGTGAATTATCTTTATCACTATAGTAAATGGAACACAAAATTGTTTGGGAAGCAGTTTATAATCCTTACCGGATTGATGTGTGGCAGCAGCTGCTTATCTAGACTATTGCTTATATCTTTTCCTCTTGGCACTGTGTCATCACACACCCGAATGCACAAAAAGCAAAAGGCCAAATATCTTTTTTTTTTTATAGAGGTCTAACCTAGGTCAAACCTGATGATGACCAGTTCATCCAACACTGATGATTACCTTTGCGTTGATTATGAATAAAATTAAAGCAGTAAGGAATTGTTATGTATTGAACACATAATGTCGTCTTTTTTTGGTTTCATTTTTATTATACATTCTACATAACTGTATTTGTTTACTAATACCTACTATGATGAGTTGATTGTTATGATGACATTACACGAGCGCACACGTACACAAACACAGATAAATAAATAAAATAAATAAAATTAGTACATAAAAATAGGATTAAAAGAGGAGATTTGCACGTAACTATATTTGCTTTAAAGGGTTATATCTCATAAATTTACAAATAATCAAAACATTATTATTTTATTATTTGTGAAATAATTATTGCTTTACCCTGTTAAATTTTTTAAATAACTAATGACATTTCAGGTGTCCTCCAAGTATTTGGGAGGCAATAGGATTTAATTTGGACTTTAGATGACATTACATTTATTAAGCAGACACCCACTGGTAAGCTGTAACTTATATCACTTTTTACCATATAACACATTTATGCAAACCACTATTTCTTTTTTATTTATGTAAATGAATATGCATATGAATATGTATCAAGCTCCACAGAAAACAATAGAGCTAGATGCCACGAAACGAAATCACACCTAAGTGACGTGAATTCAAAGGAAGAGACCCATGGAAGACTAAAATACTGCACTGTGATCTGTGATCATTTTCAAATATATTTTTTATTTTAATCAGACCACTCACGCAGTCAAGTTTTAAAAACACTTTAATTGCAAAACATACTTGGCTTTGGAGTTCAGGTTCTGTTCAAGCATCGTTTATCAGGCTTACATAGAAGTACAGGGTTGTAGAAATAACCTCCCTTTGAATCAGAGTCCACAGGTGGAAGTCAGGCAGGAGGTGGGATTTACTCTGTGAGAGGAACAGCGAGCTTGGCAGGTGAGACATCCGAAGGCTTCTAATGACGCATACATCCTCACATAGGTCAAAGAACAAACTGAGTAATTGGAATGAACCATTCAGAGGGAAGATACAAGGAGGTGCCCTCACTGCAGAGATTGGCTGCCTGAATAACTCCCGGGGGTCGTTTCATTATCTCTAGCTTGTTTAATGAAAGGAGTGTTTATGTTGAGCTTTCACTTAAAGGAAAATGTGTTAAAGAAAAAAACCTTTGCAGCAGCCACTCCATTAACATTAATGATGTATAATGATGTTGAAAATATACTACAGTAAATGTATATTTTTACAAGCTAAATGCTCAACACCTAATGTGTGGTACATTTTAATTCATTTCCTGATCATCAAACCCCGCTTTCAGACCTGCTCTGTCTCATGAAAGAGCCATATAGACACTAAAAGTTCAGCAGGGGGGGAGCTTCAAGTAGCAATCCAAATATACAGTGGTATTCTCAAACAACATGAACCTGCCAACTATAACACTTCTATTTATTTATGTATTTCTCTGGATTTCCTGTATACTCATGAAGATGCTGGACTTTGTGGCCTTTGCTATCTGAGGCCCATTTGACAAGGCCTGACCAGTCCCAGCCAGGTTTTGCCATGTTGCTTTAACATCGGGTTATTTTTCCTGGGGGCTCATAATGACGGTGCTGTCCCTGTACCTGAGACGTCTCTGTTCTCAAGCTGCCTCCTACCACTCATAAGATGCTGGACCTGGCAGGCTCTGAGCCTGGCGCTCCAACCAGCAATGTTTTATTGAACCTGTAACTGTTCAGTTAAATGGAGTTTACTCTGTGAATATGTAATTGCAGTTGAAGTTTTATTTATGTAGCACATTTCAGTATGTGCTACATAAATATTATTATACTCACTCACATCGAGTATAAAACACAACATAACAAGCATAATGTGATCAAAATAGAAAGACAAAATTTGGCAAAACGAGCAAGTTTGTTCATCTGTCCATAAGTGTAGACAAACACTTATATACATTGCATATCCATACACAAATACACATACACACATTACATTACACTAGATCTATCCAGAGCTGGCTCTTGGCATAGGCAATGTAGGCCGTTGCCCTCAGAAAAGAAAAGAAAAAAAAGAATATTTTTCAGCCCAACTGGTGCCCTTTTCCTGTGCTCTGTACTGAAAAGTTAACAGAAAAAATAAACAACAATAAAAACAGATAAAAAGATAAACAACAATTCATGACAGAATGTGTTCTTGAAAGAGGACAGCACCTTCTTGGCACCAAGAGGGATGACTCTTGTGGCCCCAGGTAACTTGTTACAATCAAGTTCATATAGGCAGGTATTTAACCCGAGATCACCTTGTAAGCAAGTGTCAGGGACTTGTTTTATTTGAACAGCCACTGGTAGCCAGTAAAGCTCAATCAACAGAGGTGTGACATATGCCCATCTGGGTTGGTCAAAGACCAGACACCCCCCCACATTCTGGACCTTCTGTAGTGGTTCAATTGCACAAGCTGGAAGTTGGGCTAGGTGCCCTGTTTAGAAACCGCTCCTTCCATAACTTTATGAATGAAGGAAAGCAAGGAGACTGGCATGTAGTTCTTAACCAGAGCAGAGTTGAGTGAGGGTTTTTTAACAGTGGTCGTAGCTTGTTTGAAGGCCAATTGAAATATGCCCGAAGCAAGCAAGGAATTTATTATGCTTGTAACTGCTGGCACAGCTGTTGGTGCTATGACTTGGAGTAGGTTTGAAGGAACTATGTCCAGCAGACAGGTAGTAGGGCTGCTACCAGTGAGTAGTTTGGATACCTCGCACTCAGTGAGGGGAGACAATTAAGAGAACTTGGCACTTCTAAGTGGGGGAGTGAGGGAGGAGCATGAAGTAGGACTGCTACATGCCTACAGCGATGGGTGGAGCATGCAGTTAATGGATAGGGGACACAGACCGTTCAGGCAAGAGCTCAGCTTAGACCTGAAGGAATCGTGTTGAAGGGTGAATGAACTTAGGAGGGCCAGAAACTCATTAGGGTAATGTTTGTCTAAGTGGATGTTCAGGTCACGTTGGACGAGTAGTGGACGGTCTATATCTGGAATGGAAGACAGTAGTGTATCTAACCCATCCACTTAAGTCACCCAGCGGTCATGGTGGATGGTAAATAGCAACCAGAGAGACTTTAATCGGAGCCATCACCGTGATTGCATGGTATTCAAATGTAGTACATGTGTTATCTGGTAGTACTGGTGCACTTTTCCATTCGTCAGAAGTCAGGTCACCAGTCCTGCCTCGTCACCTTAAACAGGATGTGTGGGACAAAGAGCAGTCAGAGGATAGTGCAGCTGGTGTAGCAGTGTTTTCAGGTTTTATCCATGTTTCTGTGAATGCCAGGACATCAAACTTTAAACAGTTGGCATGAGCAGCAATAAAATGTGCTTTGTTGACTGCTGATTGGCAGTTCCACAACCCAACAGAGGAGGACGTATGTGTGGGCGTTGTTTGTGTTAACGACCTGTGATTTGACACGCCACATCAGTTCTGTTTACATTAGTCCTGACACACAATTAGGTGTACCCTCAGAGGCGAGTTATTCGCAGGACCAGCTCGGCACGCCACCCTGTGTCAGTTAATGTAAAAAGGACAGGTGACGTGCCAGATATGATTGTTAAACACAGGGTGTCTGCCATTGTAAAATGGGCTTTAGACACTTCTGCTATGATGTCAACTGCAGCTCGAAATGTTATTTTTATTGGTGCTGATGTGTGACATGTGTCAGATTTCCATTAGGGCCTTGACTGTTGGCATGTTTCTGTGTTACCGGCCCAACCATGAAAATTTCCTTGAACCTCTAAGAGAATATATAAGTCCCTGCTTTGGGTTAGGTACTTCAGTGAGGCCCTCATTTGGGGCGTAAAGACTCATACATGGACACAAAGCTCTATTTCTCATCTTTCATGGGGTCGTTGGATTTTCTAGATATCATAAACACTCTAGGAGTTATGGCTATGAGAGATATGTATGATAAATGTTTTCAGTCACAACAGGATGGTCAAAACAGGGTTTAACTTGACTTGTGTTTGAAGGGTGGAGGTGAGGGGTGGTGTCAGGGGTGGAGCATCCCTCTGATATAATGGTAGGGAAACACTGATAACTGATAACACTGATAACAGTGATAACTGATAACAGTCCCACATATGCAAGCACATCATTCCTTAGCTCATAAATATGAATCATAAATATGTCATTATTATTGAGGATTGATCGATAATATGAAGCTTAAAAAAAGGATGACATTAGTTCTGCGTCATGATCATGCTGGCGTATGTATATTAAACATATAGATTAAGTAAAAACTTTCCCACAGGAGACCAAAACTGGCAAACAGCTATTCAGGAGAATTTTGAGTGTCTAATTAATGCTTGGATATTTAATGTGGACATTCATTCTCTTCCTACGGATGGCTTGTAATTATTCAAGTAACCATGTTAACTTTTCATGGTCCACCATCAATAGGTTAAGTATTTACATTTTTTTTCTCTTTAAATTAATGTGCAAACTGTTGCCCTTGAACCCTTGATTTGTAAGCTCTGCTGCCTTCTCATTTTATTAGCATTTGCTTTAGATACATTTGCTTTATATTTTATTTAAAATTAACTTAAGACAAATGTATCTCATTTGTTATAAAACATTCTAACAGCCAAACGGTGTGTAACCAAACAAATTAATGATGGCTCCATTTAGAGCCAGTAACTCATTCCAGTGAGCCAACATGCGCAATACCAGGCTCCTGGAACTGGCATCCCTATAAGGAATGCAGCAATTACTAATGTTATTAGTCTCACCTGAGCTTTTTCAGCAGCGGCTGACAGTATGTTCCCTGTGAGAAAAAAACTCAAAATGAGGACAGAACAACAGTGGAATTGTGGATAACATGTTTTAAATTAAATGTATTATTCGTCTCTTTCTCTGCTGAAGCATTGTTATTTGGCATTTAAGCATTTATTAATGGGAGAAACAAAATATTTGTAGTTTTTCTTTTTGTGTGTGTGTAAGTGTACTTAAATTTTCCACAGCGTTTTGCAAAGTGAAGTTTTGACAGTCTTGTTGATGCTAATCTTACTGTAGATTTAAGTATATCGTTTGAAGATGAGGGTCAGTGTAGGGGCTTATTTTCACGGGTCTGTGTGTGTGTGTGTGTGTGTGTGTGTGTGTGTGTGTGTGTGTGTGTGTGTGTGTGTGTGTGTGTGTGTGTGTTTGCGCAATAAGAATGTACAATAAAAACATTACAATCAATGATGGCGCTCAAGCATGGAAAACTGCAATCTTCTGGCCAATGGTCAGTTTTAGGATGGACTGTAACCTGTTGGACCACAGTTATGCAGTTTATGTTTCAATCAAATTTTCATTTACTTTTTCTGCCAGAAATCGGCCTCATTTGACAAGTATTTTAAGTTTAATGTTGTCATGTGCTCAGATGTCAAGAGAACCTTTTTTTTTTATACACATAATGTTTTTCTTACTCAGATATTTCTTAAGTTGACAAAAAGTCTTTAATTTCCCAAGCCAGTTTTTTACAATAATAATAATAATGAAACAATGAAAAGGCAGGTACCAGATCGTTAAGCACAGCTAATGCCAACCCCTAACAGTCTGTAAGGTCCACTTTGAAATGAATCAGAGACTCCCACTGGAAAATAGTGATGTCAGGCCAATAGACTGGTGTCTGGCACTGGTATAGTTTTAAGATGCAGTCCTGTTCCACTGTAGCTCCTTTGCAGGATATTGTTGATGTTTAACTTGTTTGTAAAGTTTTTAGAAATGTGTTAAGTATGTTGCATTTATTTTTCCCACCATGTTTAACATAAAGGCAGGGTAATCAATTTTGGTGCCTTTGGTACATCAACAAGTACCAGCTCTTATAAAGCCCCTAGGACCCAAAGCCTACAGTCATTTAGCAATTATTAGGGTCCTACTCTATGTTCGATGGGAGCAGTACTTGTTTGAAAAAGGTGTAAGGGTAGAGACAACAAAAATGAGCTCTTCAGAATGGATGTAGTCTAAGGTAACATTAGTCATCATCATTGTCAAGCATGAGCTAAGCCAAGATAAAATAGCTCACAAAAAACAGAATTGTGTGTGTGTGTGTGTGTGTGTGTGTGTGTGTGTCTGTGTGTGTGTGTGTGTGTGTGTGTGTATCAGATAATTTTCTGGAGCCACTCTCCCAGCTTTGAGGATGCAACTTCAAGTGCTCCAACTACTTTTGGCACCACTGCTGCCTTCACATTCCAGATCTTCTCTGTCTCCTCCTTCATCCCTCGGTACTTTTACAGCTTCTCATGTTCCTTCTCGACATTGCTGTCGCTTGGGATTGCCAGGTCAATCACCACTGCTCTCTACTGGAGTTTATCAACCACTACTATGTCCAGTTGATTAGCGATCACTAGTTTATCAGTCTGGACCTGGAAGTCCTACAGGATCTTCACGTTTTCATTCCCCACAACCCTTGGCGGTATCTCCTACCTTGACTTTGGGACTTTCAACCTATACTGGGTGCAGATGCTCATGTACACAATAATCGCCACCTGGTTGTGTCGTTCCAAGTATGCTTTACCTTCCAGCATCTTGCATCCGGCTATTATGTGCTGGATTGTCTCTGGGGCATCTTTACAGTCTGCAGCTGGGGTCTTGTCTGGTGAAGTAGTGCTGCGGTGATTAATGTCTCCGCGCTGCCCTTTTCCAGCCATCTAGATTGATTATTTAATTGATTTCTATTAAGATAATTGACAAAAAATATTAAGCAGATCATTTAGTCTCAACCCATCTGAAGTGACCTCAGCCCTAGATAACAGGCAACACAGTGTCTGTGTCGTACTTGAATTTGTACATTTCTTTATATGTCAGATATTAAATGTGCATTTGTAGACGCAGCAGAGAACCTTGTTTACTGATAGTGGCTTTAAGAAGAATTTTTGAACCCATGCAAAGATTTCCATTGCAAAATCTTTAAATCTAATGCAATGTTGTAACCCATTTTTAATGGGTTAAAAAGGGGTTGGATGGAATCTTGTCATGCCTTGACAAAATGGGGATCTGCGCAATAGAAAATTCATGCTTGCAATGATCAGCACCTCATTACATGCTTATGCGCATCGCCTTCCTATTACTGGTTGATTCCTGACATGAATCCATATGAAAACCAAAAAAATCAAACAAAAAGATATGGAGATTGATGACATTTGGAAACATTCAAACAGATGCATTTAATTCTTTTTCAATCTCAGAAGAAATTTCTCCATAGCACTAATAATCATAGTTACAGAACATATTATTTCATAATACAGTTGTTAGGACGTTAATGGGAGCAGGCACAAAAAATATTTAAGAAAATAAGTTATAGAAACTTTAGTCAGTCTAATCCTCAAAATTGGAGATATTTTTTTAAATAACTTAACATATATTTTTATAGTGGCTGTGTTTTTTAATCATTGTTGTTACACAATTTATGCACTTGTTGAGTGATGTGCTACTGAGAGTTTTAAATAAACCAGCAATTCTGGCTATTACCTTACATTAACCTCCATCTGCAAATATGAGTGGAACTCTCCTTGTGCTCACACAATTAATGCGTGGTCACAGCTTGGTTTTTTTATTTTCTCTGGGTGGTACCTTCTTGCAGTGATTTGTGTTTTTACACAGCCTCAGTGGAAAACTAGAACACTGTAAAAACACCCCCATTGCATCACAGCAATGCATCTTCTGAATAGTCCACAATTTTAAATAGAAATCTTTTATTTTCTTTGCATGTGGGAAGCTAACATAATATCAGTATGAATGAGTATGAATGTGAAAATAAGATTATAACCTATTCAAAATGTATATTTTCAAGTGGTAATTTATACGTTTATATTTGTGCATTTTATCAGGTTTCTGTGTTTCAGCTGCTTTTTCATTGTAAAAAAAGACCCCATAATATGCTATAATTGAAAAAACAAATCTAGTGCTATATATACAGTGGGGCCAAAAAGTATTTAGTCAGCCACTGATTGTCGTCCTGTCTGCTTTGCAGAAAAACAGCCCCAAAGCATGAGGTCTCCACCCCCATGCTTCACAATAGGTATGGTGTTCATGGGATGCTGTGGACAGGTGTCTTTTATACAGATAAGTTCAAGCAGGTGCCATTGATACAGGTAACGAGTGGAAGACAGACGAGCTTCTTAAAGAACAACTTACAGGTCTATGAGAGCAAGAAATCTTGCTTTTTTGTGGATGACCAAATACTTATTTTCCACCGTAATTTACAAATAAATGTATTAAAAATCCTACTAGTACAGTATAATAGGTATAGGTATAGTATTATTTTTTTCTAATTTTGTCTCTCGTAGTTGAAGTTTACCTATGATAAAAATGACAGACCTCTCTCATCTCCCAGGTTGGATAACTTGCACAATCGGTGGCTGACTAAATACTTTTTTGGCTCCCCTGTGTGTAAATGAAGGATCACTATTTTTTATTTTCTGTGTTATAACATTTGATTGTTGAATTTTCTGTAGAAACAAATCCTGTTGTGGAAGGGGTACAGTAGTATACAATTATTTTTTTTTTAGCAGTGAGAAAGAATACGTAGCAGACCGGAAGGGATGTTAAACCAGTGATTCTGATAAACATGTAATGTAATGACTTCTCTATCGTTCCTAGGATACTTTTCTGCTCCTTTTTTTTTTTTTTTTTTTTTTTTTTAAGGCCAAGTCCATTTCTGCCTGTTGCAGCCCAGTATGCTTTAATTGTTGACACAAGGCCAAACAGTAGTTTGTTTGTGTTGCTGAATAATCCTTAAAAACCAAGACATAGTCTCTCATTATCCCAGGGAGCATGCCAGATTGGCGCACGGTTAACCCAGGCCGTCTGCTTTAAACAGGAACCTAGAGAATCAGTGTAGAAGAGGCCCCTCCACAGCACATCTAAATGTGTGTGTGCTCACCCCCTCACAGACATACACACATAAACACAGAGACAAGTCTATATGAGCAGGGTGCATGGGGTGAAGTATACAGAAACACAGAGCAGAGCATGCACAAGTTCTCATGTTCATGTTCTGCTTTTGAATATAAATGTGGATTATTGTAACAGATATTAAGAATGTTTTTAAATATAAGAATTAATGACTATGCGACAGTGCGTGATACTGCAAAGAGCCACTCTTGTTATTACTCAGTGTAAGAGCTACAACATAGGCCCTAAGGGCATTCGATGCACTGAGGGAAGGAGCCTGTGTGGGCTCTAAGGTGTGCAGCAACATCAATGCGTCTCACGGCTGCATCTCCTCATTATCGGAGCTCTGCTCTTCAGATCCGTAGCATTCAGTCCACAGAGGAAACCCTGTATAAACCACACACCACGGAAGAAGTGTGCAGGTTATTTTATCAATGCTTAGTTAAATACAGCTTTTTCTTTTCTTTATTTTTCTCATGTCTATTCTTGCCACGTATTTGGATGGATTTTGGCTTCAATTACACACACACACACACACACACACACACACACACACACACACACACACACACACACACACACACACACACACACATATATATTTGGATTACTTGAATGACGTGCTTCACAGATTTGACTTCTTGCAGCCCAGTGGGAGGAGCTGTCCAATACAGTGACAGGCTTGACTTTTTAAAAATATTATTTCATATAAGGCCAGAGAGGTTACACAGAGACAGATGTTGTCAGGGAGTGATGGATGAGCCTCTTTTAAAAGGCTATCAGGGAAATAATAGACAGCCCAGTGAGCTTTGAAAGCAGAAAGCTAAGCCAGGACAGCAGCACCCCTCCTCCCCATCTCCACAGCTGTCAGATTGAAAAATATCGGAAATTAGAAAGTATGATAATGTAAAGTTTAAGTAGTTTAAGGTTTGATCTGCTGTATCCTGAAGTAGCTTAGGTCGAGGTGGACAGATAGGGCAGCAGCAGGAGGGAAGGTTAAACTCTGGACACTGTTAGAGCCAAAACTAGAAGGGAGTAGAAGCACAGCATGAACAGCATGAACCCTGTCTCTTGAAGGTTAGGTAAGCTGTTAGTTTTTGTGTTGTGTGTTGTTCTCTGCAGTATTGTTTTTCCAGCTGATGATTTGATTATTGCAGTTAACAAAGAAAGGTGCCGCTTGCAGTTTGTTTATTTCTGTCTGGCATCATTCAAAGGAAGTAGTAGGGGATTTGGATGACTCAGACAATGCCCCTGTAAACAATCTATTTTGTCAATGTTGGAGTTGTTCCAGTTCCAATACCAGTATCAGAATAATCAATGGTTCTGACACACTAGTTGTGTTTCCATTACAGATGTAATGAAAAGCCAAACTGAATTTGTGACAGAAGTACCACAGCAGTGGGTCAGTGTTTTACATTGAACCATGTTTTTTTTTTCTATGAGCCCAACTCTCCTAGTGCTCTCCATATTTCGTTCTGTGAGACCTTTCTACATAACAATAAAAACAAAGATCTCAACTTTGAAGTAGATGGACAAAAACATCTTTAGTCTTTGACAGATTTTTGCAGTTGCAACTGTCAGTGTTGCAAAAATAGAGGATGAAGGCAGCAGATGATCATTTAACTGATTAATCAGAAAAGCCCTTATGTAATGTAGTATTGCATAATGATTAAGTAGTGTTATAGCACAACTACATGGTATAAATGAGGCCAAAAACAGCTGGAAACCAGATTCTGATGACTTTAGATTGACCGGCTACAGCACATCCAGCACTGCACTGACGTGCAAATCGTGCTTCCATGACAGGTTTGTGATACACTGGATTATTGTCAGGTCGTAAAACCACCTTGTGAAAGCAAAAATGGTTTTTGTGATATTTGGCAGATGTAAAAAATACATCTAATGTATTCGTATTGATAAGAAAAACATTAAAAAAATTACAAAACACAACAAAGTGTTTTTGATTTCAAAGTATAATTAACAACCCTGAGCAGATTTATTTGTTCTTGCGAAATATAAAACACCCTCATGTGCATAGTGAGAGATGATGTTTACTTGCCTTGAATATCTAAGTTGATGAACACATTCTGTCTCAATGTGCTGTGAGATGCCAGACCGGGGACTTGTAATGTAGTCAGCTGAAGAAGAAAAGATGGACAGGGACAAAAAGAGTTATTAAAGACTTCTGAGTCAGCATAAACACTAGAGAAAGATGGATCCTAGATCATAGATTAGCTTTTTATTTACTTATGGATCAAAGTGTATGAAATTTACGTGTATTAATAAAAATAGTTGAATGTGCATGTGTGTGTGTCTTGTAGGAGTTGGTATCAACACAGACACAGTGATTCATAGACTAATTACACATCCCTGGTTTTCATTCATTCAATACCCATAGTCTACAGTCATGCCCACAGTTTGAATAACTTAATCTTGCTAAATGGCTGACTGATTGTGCAGACAGCATAAAGAGCGGTGAACGCGATCCATCCTCAGGGTTGATGAGATTATTCGAGCAGGAATGGAAAGTTCAGAATTCAGCAAAACTCCAGTTATTAAACAGTGACATCAGTGTGGTAAAACCATAAGTCACTTGTTTTGAAAACATCTAACTGAATCTGTGGGTGCTTTTCTGGTGGTTATTAAGGAGAGACAAACAGCAGAGCTCTGCTGTCCCCACAGTCATAGACGAAAGCCCCGATACAGAGGTTCTATAGCACTTATTGTTTACTTTTTTTTTTAATGGCTCGAATGTGGAAGTTGTACAGAAGTACTGTTTTAAGCTTCAGAAACCGTACTAGTAAAGCATCAGAAATGCCACAATATGAAGATGCTTGTCTGTAAAGAGGTTATCTATCTTCACTATCTAAGTGTGTGGGAGGCGTGGGAACGTGGACAGCGTTCATGGTTAGGACTTTCTGTTTGTGGGCGTTGGAGTGTTTTCAAATAAATCTTTGGTCTCAATGCCGGTTGAAATTTGATTTACTGTGCCTATAAGTAAAACCTTGTTCACTTGACTGAGGATTTTCAGCTATCCAATATGAAAAGCAGTTTAACAAAGACCATGGACAATATTGTGAAGCCATTAAAACCTAAATCACCATATGAATAGTTACATTTTCTCACTGTGTGCACTTATATGGCCTAAAAACACAAGGAAAGCAGTGTTTATTTTCACTATTAGGAGAAGAAAACATTCTGATTTGTGTTCTGGGGTAAGGAGGGGAGACACAAAGACACCGGTGTCTTGTGCCATACCAGTGGCTTTGACCACAGGTATGGCACAAGACACTGGTGTCTGACCACTGGTATGTCAGCCTGTCACTTTGCCCAGAACAACCATGTTGGATTGTTCATCTCTTGAGCTGAAAAAGAACACAGGGTGCCTTGTGTGGGGAGGTGGGTGATTGAAGTGGGTGTGGGGCTTTTTCCGTCAACTTAATTTTCCCAGCACCACAGCTGATTGCTACCACATTGATCATGGTTGGTTATAGGAGAAGTGGGTGGGATTTAGAGCCCACTGGCCAGACTGTCCACTTTCCCCGTGACTTTGGTAGCAGGCTCTGACCTTTTGCGAGATATGAATCACTGTCACATCTCACATCCCTCCTGGGGTCCTGATCCACAGCTCAACTAAGGGCTTAGAAAGGCCTCCAATAGCTTTTATTGATCTACAATTGTTTTCAAGTGTTCTCAAAGCCAGCAGTTGACAGTCAAGGAATGCATCTAATGTTCTTTTGGATGAATTTATAAAGCCTCTTTTGTTACATATATGACTGATCCAAATCAGTTTTCTTTTTTCCAATCCCAAATCCCTCCACATTCCCGCAGCCGATCTCCCCAGTCTCCCTTGACTCATCTCCTTGTACAACATGAGCTGCTAGCTATCAACCTCCGACATTATGTTTGACTCATTTTCCAGACTTCTCAGCTCTCTTGGTCTGTGTTTTATAAGAGCAACAACATTATACTCCTGTCTCCTGCAATTTATTTATGCAATTTCCCAGAAATTAGAAGCTGTAAAATATTGGTGTGCGAGTCCAGCT
This sequence comes from Xenentodon cancila, assembly GCA_014839995.1. Taxonomy (NCBI): domain Eukaryota; kingdom Metazoa; phylum Chordata; class Actinopteri; order Beloniformes; family Belonidae; genus Xenentodon; species Xenentodon cancila. The sequence goes on from CM026199.1 coordinate 17,515,436, forward strand.
TCACGATGGAACTAATTTTTTTAAGTGTGCAATAAACTAAATCAGAGTCACTCTTTTGCCCTTTTCTGTTACTCCCTGATACACCTAGGTACCCTACCCTTGTTTGGCTTCTTTTGTAACTGACTAACTGCAACTGACTAAATTACAAGCACAACATCTGCTTTTACTTTCCTATTCTTATAGCAACATGTTCACCAACGCACACACATGGTCCCTGAATGCTTTCTCTCCGCAACCTCCAACATGTCAACACAACTGCAATAACAGATTGTGTCATTTTAGAAAGAAACGTTGGGAGTTATAAGGAAAGAGCTCTTAGCAACTGAACCTTCAACTCGGAGGTGTGGTACTTATGTACAGATAAAACATTCTAATATGTGACATTTATTAGACAGTTTATTGAACTAACCATCAAGGAGCTTTGTTAGCACTCAATTAGTTCTGCAAAAGCCCAAGGGCTGTTACGGGGCTGGGGCATGCTTTTTTTTTTTTCTTCCAAGTGCTTCTAAACAAGTTAGAAAAATTGAAATTTCCTGTCTTTCAAATCAGCATGGATAAAGATTCACTTCTTGTATCTCTGTGTTTGTTCATTGATATAATTTTTATTTAAATTTTCATCTTGGAGCATGGTCTTTATAACCTGGGGAATAAATATCTATTCATGAAAAACCTGGTCATTCAGTATGTTCGGGCCTGATGGAGTGTGTCACTTCACCTAATGTGCCCATAATTCAAAAAGAGGATAAATGTGGACGCACCAGCCAACTTTATCTTTCTCCATTGCACCAAAGTCTAACCTTTGAGCTCCCTAGCAATCATGACTGGTCATCTGAAGGACAGCCACCTGTTTAGTCTCAATGCTGTGAGTTTGCTTGGCATTGTGATTTTGAATACTCATATTTCACAAAAAAGAGCCCTTTTG
>CM026199.1:17518857-17543857 GCA_014839995.1 Xenentodon cancila
TATAGAGACCAGTTCAGGAACACAGGGTATATGCAATAAAGGTGAGGAAGGTCAGGTAAAAACTGGTTTTACTCTCGGAAATGAAAACACAAGCAAATGTTTATGGGCCATGGCTGACGAACAAGGCGGTGGATTTTGGCTTGCACGCTCTACGCCGCCACTGACCACTCTCACTCAACCTACACTTCTACCTCCCTGTAGACAGTTTACTTTTATAGAAAAAATCTGGCAATGAACAATGCAAAGAGAAAAGTGGGGACTGTATTATATACAGAGACCTTGCCAGATGTTGATGCAATACAGTCTGCTTGTTTAAACGGCAGAATTTCAGCTTTAATTGTAACATCTGTCAAAAATCCAGCCAGTACTTTGATACAACACCAAAAGCACAGAGGACATCATATGATAAACTTCTCTGGATTTCCTATGAATGCATAACTTCTGTTTTTTCTGGGACACCGTCCAGTTCATGTGAAAGGGCTGTAGCACTAAAGAAAGAGGTTCCTCCGAATAATGAAGGACGGGCCAAGAGGCTACCCAAGTTGCAGGATTAGTTTTCTATAGCGCTGAAGTAATATACAAGATTGATCTTTTTCTCAAGGGTTAATGCTCTTTATTTTGTTTTAAAATGAATAACTCTAGCTCTTCTAGTACTTAAGGAAACTATGATGAAATGTGTCCAGAGCGGGCTGCAGAGAGGTCACTACATTAAAATGGACATGTCCAGAAGTTTCCCCATGAATTAGTGTAAGGATGCATTTCCTTGAAATAGACAGACAGCTTAGACTGAGTGATATGGTAGCTATGAGGAGCCGGACAGGCTCCTGCTTTCAGCTGTGGTGTGAGAATGTTATTGCCTGCAGTTTTACTTTTTTCCATGTACTCCACAGGCTCAGCTGGCTTCAAGTCTGAACCCCACAGTACATCCTTCTTTAAGAAATGGTCATTTATTTCCCACATTAATATTTCTAAATCCCTAGCAGTGCTTTCTTGTGTTCTCTGTTCTTTACGAAAGGGATGAAAATGAAATTAATATTTTTATTTTCAGCCACCAAAACCAAAACACATTTTGATTGCCAGAGGAAGGCAATACACTACCTGTCATAATATTAAAGAGCCCAGAATAACATATTCACATTTCTTCTGGATCTACCAATAGAACAGAACCCAATCTTTTTTTTTTTTATCTTTTCCTTTACTTTTCAACTCTTCCTCTTCGTTATTTGTGTTTCTGTCTGCCGTAAGATTTCTTGTGCGTCATGCTCGGGTAGAGAATGATTAGACAGCGTCAGGCTACACTAGTTATTTTGATCTTCCTGGGTTCTTCTTTCGCAACAGATTGACTGTTTGGCTCTCTTAAGCTTACAGCAGAGTGAAGAGGATTTATCACTGCTTTTGTTAGAAAGCTTTTTTGGCTTTGAAGATGTTGCTTTACAGATGTGTGCCTCTGTGCATTAAGAGAAACATTGTGACCGAGACATGAAAAGAGAGTGGTTGAATGTACAGTGCTCCTGTTACATTTAAATATGCAGTTGTGTCTTTGAGGGCATGCATGTGGTTCAGGATGTTAGTGTATGTGGCTGCTTCCGCATCTCGTCTCTGGTCAGCCTGAGCCACAGCATGATTGATGACTTGTGTACTGTCGTGAAAGTCTTTTACATTAAAGCAAAGTGGAGTTCAGAATGTGTGACTTAGTCTGAACTGCTCAGCTCAATGTATTGTTTCTTTAAGTGGTTAATTAAATGTATCAAACGTCTCTGTCAGCTTCGACTATCCAATTTAATCTACAGCAAGGCCTTTGCTCAAGTGTGTCAGTGCGCTCAGCTTTCACACCGGATCATGTGTTACAACAGAGCCCATTGTTGTGTCTTTAAGGGAGTGTGGTCTCATGAATGAGTTGCATAAAGTGCACTTTAACAGAGTCAATCTATTATCAGAGCTGTGTGGACTAAAGTAATACACTCCTGCGATACAGTGTACAGTAGATAAAGAAGCGGTGGTTGATTTGTAATTTTACCCTTAAATTGGTTTGAAAATTGTTCTTTAGAAATAAAAGTTTTTTTTTTAAAATGATTATTACCTGCTACGTCTGTAGTTTATGCATCTATCTTCAGCTTAAACTCTTTTATACCCGAAAGGTATATAATTTACATTGCTTATGTAAAGAAAATAAGTAAATTAGCACATGACATATACGGCTCTAAACACGGTGTGGTGCGGTCGTTGCCACTGTCATCTTACAGCAAAAAAAATGTATTTGAAGCTCAGCTGGGACTCACAATATAAATATGAATTTGAATAAATAAATAAGTAAGGCAAATAAGCTAAAAGTGATTTTTGCCACTGTGGTGCTGAAAGTTTAAAGTGAACTGCCTTCTCATTTTAAGTATGTGGACTTTTTTCTTTTTTTTTTTGGAGTGAATGGAGTGGTTGTTTCTAATCGTATTATCCCAGGGATCTTCTCTTCAACCATGTACTCTGCTGACAACACCTTCACCGACTGCATGACTGACGGAGTTGACAGCTTAACAATTTAGTTTACCGCCTCCTAATGCTCATAAAACCTTTAGTTTCTATTTTAAGTTAAATAGATGATTCGTATTCACATCAACGTACATTCTCAAGTGTTTGTCAAGATTTTATCATATGGTGCTTTACATATTTTCTTTCCTGTAATGTGTTAATTGTGTGCACTTATGTAAACCCAGGACTCTTAGCATGCATGCATGTGTGTGCTCTGTCAGGTGGCTGATAATGTGCTAATGGTTCTCCCATCCCATCAGGATAAGCATAATGAGCTCAGTCAGGTGTGCTTACACCACCCTCCCACCTGCTCTAAACCTGCTGAGACAGGGGCTTGTGGAACGCGCAGGAAGACGTTTGAACCTCAGGGTTCTTCATTGCATATTTATATTTTCCTGAATGCCTCAGGTGAGCATAGTGCGCAGTTTGAACATTGTATGCCACTACTGATTTATTCTCAGATGACATCTGTCAGCTCAAGTATCAATACTATGTGATTATAGTCTGCATCTATATGCACTTCTTTGCATTTTTGTGGATATGATTGAACTCTTTTGGGGTCTGAGGAAAAAACCTGGAAGTAAGCAATTTACACTTAAATGTCACACTTTCTGTTTAATACCTGGTACATATGTGAGTGTGTGAGATATCAGACCCTTGGCCTGAGAGAAGATGCTGACAGAGGCTGCTCTGTGTTGTTCCAAGTATTATCAATGGCTGTGCCAAGCCACACTGCTCCTCACAACTCTAAGAGCTACACAATTTATATAATGTGGCCATTTAAAAAATATTACACATGTGCTTATGAGCTTATATTTGACTTGCAAAGAAAATAAATGAGTCAGGAATGGCTTATATGATAGAGGGGGGAAACTAATCTGAAAAAGAGTATAGAAGAATTCCAGTTACTGTAAGTCCTCCCAAGAGATGAAGAGAGAGTTGAAGCCAGCCCAGTAGATCCCATATCATTGTCTCCAGCAGGTGAGTCTGCTTTATTCAGGTCATGTGCAGGTTCTCTGTAGGAAACTGGCCACACTGATTACTATCTTTGTGTCCAAAGAGTGTTAAGACATTCCTGTTATCACTCTGGAAATCTCCCCCTGCTGTCATCATATGGGGGAAATATTATGAGTCTTGTCTGCTGGCAAGCGTGTGTTACTCAGGGACAATCCTGCTGTGTTTATTTTTTGAAACAGTAGACGTTTAGCTTCCACATCACACGGCCCACGATCCCTCAGCCACAGCTACGACCTCACTACTGTTTCCGCAAGGGGATGATGTTGGGGGAAGCAAGGTGTGTGTGTGTGTGTGTGTGTGTGTGTGTGTGTGTGTGTGTGTGTGTGTGTGTGTGTGTGTGTGTGTGTGTGTGTGTGTGTGTGTGTGTGTGTGTGTGTGTGTGTGTGTGTGTGTAAGATAATTTTCTGGAGCCACTCTCCCAGCTTTGAGGATGCAACTTCAAGTGCTCCAACTACTTTTGGCACCACTGCTGACAGAGTGACAGAGAAAAGACTAAGAGCTTTGTGTTCGCCGAGTTGGTATAAAGAAAATGCAAAAGACTATAGATGGGTATCAGAAAATGTTTAATATAATTACAACAACATGGAAAAGCTCATGTTAAAACCACACAATTTCCAAGACTGATGATGTTTGTTTAGTCTAACCAGCTGCAGAATCAGTCACTGGATAAACATGGTATTTTCTCCCTGCAAGCAACAGATTGCTTTTCTTCTTCTTCTCTTCTTCTTCTACATACAATGGGTTTATTTTCAGCTAAATGGTGGCTATTAGAATGCATATGATTTCACCTGTGGCCTTTATATGTGTGTGTGTGTGTGTGTGTGTGTGTGTGTGTGTGTGTGTGTGTGTGTGTGTGTGTGTGTGTGTGTGTGTGTGTGAGAGTTTGTGTGTATATATATATATATATATATATATATATATATATATATATATATATATATATATATATGTATTTGTGTGATTATAAAAACATTTTTGAGAAAGCTTTTTGAACCCTTTAACCATCTTATAAATCTAGATGAAAGTGTCCATCTGTTAGTGTTAAAATGTAATTAATGGCTGCAATAAGAGGTAAATTTCTCCCCTAAATAGTGTAATTTCAGTTGTGTTTGGTTATGTTTAGACGCAGTGAACCGTTATGGTACGTTAACCATAAAACATTTTTACTGTATACTTATACTACTTTCCAGTGTGCACTTTAAAATGATTTATCCCAATCTTTTTTTGTGATTTTGTGAAGTTTTGAAATAAGACATCTAACAAGCAATCTTATGGCTGTTTAGTGATAGATTCAACCCAATAAGACTGATGAAAGGCACAGTAGTTAAAGTTTGTCCAGCCTCCAGTTTTTCAAAGTTAAATAGTTTACAGAAACAGCGTGTGCTCTGTTGTTGTTAAATGACGGTTTTTGTGAAAACATGGAAAGATGGAAGTTCAGATGTAAAATACACAGGCTCTGTTGGTTACTGTCTTGGCTTTGTTGATATTGAGCTTTGTGGTGATGTATGGCGTCAGCTCCAAGTAGTAGTACTGCTCTCTGGCCTCAGCATATGGGTGATCTATCTGGTCCCATCAAAACAAACGACATGGTTGACTCTCCCGTGCACATATGGAAAACATTCAGTCATACGCAGAACCAACACTCACACACATATTTGCAGGGACATGCATATAAAAACAGAGGAAAAAAGGTAAACGGAGCTTCCAGATGACTATCCCTCTCCAGAGCTCTCAGGTTGCAGGAACAAATTTTCCAAAGCAGCTTTTTAATCTTAGTTTTTCCCTTCTTGATGGCTTCTTTCCTATGTGGAGACCCATCACATGTTTTTATCAGGGTACAGGCTCACTGTTGCTCACTTTCAACTTTTTAAAAGTGATGTTTCAAAACTCTTTAATGTTTTGCATTTAATTTTTTGCATTCATACGATCTACAATGTCCTCAACTCCAAAGACTACATCCACGCTGGAGGGCTTTTTGTGAAGCTACTACAAAACAGCCACTGCCTGTACAATCGTTTTCACAACACTAACTTTGGTAATGGCTATAAAAACACAGGGTGCTGTGTAATCCATTGGTGATATTGTTTTAAAAGTAAAGATATTAAAGAGAGAGGACGACCGCTTCTCTCATCCCATGGCAATGCATTGCATTGTGTCTGCAAAAACTGACACCACATCAGAACTCTAGATGGCGTGTGCCTACAACACAGCTTGAGTTGCAACTGAGATGTGTGTGTCGCATGGCTGGTGTGGATGGTCTAATCAGGTAGTATGGGTGACGAAATAAAAGTCATCACATCCTGCACACGCTACACACACCAGGAGGCCACTGAGTGGTGCTGATGCTGAAGATTGTGAACCTTTATGACTGTCCTGAAAGGCCCGCTGGTTGGAGGGTGTGCAGATTGACGGTGGTCACTGGGGGCTTCTGAGCAGATAACAGTCCTTCCTTCTGTGGAAAGCAAGGGGCAATAATGGCTACAGGTGAGAGGATTTTTGAAAGAATGGGGCATAACCTGGGTTTCCATGCTGCTGACAGTGGGTTATAAAGGTTTTGGAAAACGCAATGGTCACCGCTAGTAGAGTGTGGCCAGTGTCTATTTATCTTTTTTTACACTGTCTTTATATAGTCTGATTTGTAGGCACTTATTTTGATCTTATTTTATAGTATGGTTATATTCTTTTATTCTTTATGTTCATGCCTCACTTCCTGTACCAGACCTTTAGTTCATCAGAATTTTCTCTCTCCTGCTATGACTTGCTTTGTCATGTTTTGGCATAGCGCCTATAATTTCTCAAGTGTGCACTTGCCATAACCCTGACAAACACATATCATTTTGAAGTTACCTAGAGCCATGACTTCATCACAGTTAAGTTTGCTTGAACTGTCTTTTGAAGTTGAAGAAAAAAGCCTTTTTTGCGTTATCTTCTGCATAATGTGACACCCCAGGGACAGTAAAGTAAGTCAGTGCCTTAACAAATCACAGAGGGCCGTAGGCAACTGCACACTTAATTTATTCTTTTTTAGTTCAAAACCCTCATTGTCAGTCTTCATACTGTAGAGGATTTTGGATTGGATTATCTTTTAATACGATTCCTGAAAATGCACCTGATTGCAAATATCTTCTAATTTTGAATATGCTGGAGTCTGGCAGTGGAGGATGTTCATCCATGGCTGCATGTAATTGTTTTACTATTCAAAGTTTTTTGGCAGTTTCCAAACTTAGCTCCCATCTGTGAGATCACAGCCAGCGTCTTAACAGTAGCCATATGTCCTGAAATGCACTTTGCAGCTGCATGTCCATATACACACATAGAGTCATTAGGATATCATCCCAGGTCTTAAAAAAGTTGGCTGCTAAATTGTAAGCCAGTAGCAGGAAGAGTGCCATGAGTGCTCAGGGTGGACCAATTAGCATTTTTCTTTCCAGTTGTGTGTCTCAAACCTTTTCATTTATTATCATGAAACATCTTGCCTTTGACATACAGACTCACACATGGAAATACACTAAAGAGTGTTAAGATGTTCCAAAAGAAATAGTCAGAGTAATAATTATAATTTCATTTTTGAAACTTTTCAAATGTTGTATTCTAACTACCAAACAGATCTCTGCTGAAAGCATTTTCACATAAGAGAAGGAAAAGTTGTTCTGATTATATATAGACTCTGGAAAAAAAGCACCAAAGTTTTAAGTTGAAACAATTAGTTGGTAGATTTTGCTGGCCTTAATGTGTTTCTTTCTTCTGTCCTTGGCAGACGTTATGTCCATATGCCACAGACGAGATTCCTGTGGAAGGCAGTAGAGAAAACTGACGTTGACACCAGAGGAACATTTACTTGACTTTCACAGCTTCATTTATAAAGCTCCCTAGAAAAGTTTTGTTTAATCTATTGCAAATTACCTATAACTTTTCCTGTAAGTATGAAAAAGGGTTCTGTAAGTTGTAAGCCTATACCTTCCTTTTTCTGTCTTCACTCTAGCTTGTGCTTTGGAGCTTTCTGGATGTTTTGATCATGACTGAACTATTTAAAAGACCGTATCCCTTTCAAAAAGGGAAATAATAAAAGGGAAATAATCAAGCTGTAAATGCCTGCAAACACCCAGTGCTTAAAAGGGCTTTTAAACAAGAAAGATAAAAGTGCACATTGCTTTGAATGTGGACACCCTGACAATTCATGCATCTGTATGTATTTGACATCTTTTCATATTTCTCGTTTAGTGTTGGCTTGCAGTTCAGAGGAGTTCCTTTTCTGTCAGTCTATCATATCGCACTTCATCATGTTAAGCTCCAGTGATTTCTTTATTACCCATGACCAATGCAAACATGTAACATACACACCTGATAATATTATTCCATAAGTTATAGTTTCATATTGTAAAGAAATGTCAGTAATAAAAGTTTTAAGAGTGTTTATGCATGTGTTTCATTGCATAATGTTAGCTTATTTGAAATGAATAAACATACAGATTTTCACTACACCATCTGAAAACCTTTACTTGTGAAAAAAATGTAGAATTGGTTGGATATATATATATATATATATATATATATATATATATATATATATATACTTGGCACCCATATATGTACAGAACTCAGTCTGTGCATATAAATAGGAATTCTGGTAATTTTTTATTTGTCCTTTCTCTTTCCATCATTTTCGCCTTGATTTCTGGCAATTAGTGCCGTATAGCGTCAATGCAATTTTATCATCTGCTGCAAGAGAAAACGTCCAGGACTCAGAGCTCAGGGCTATGTGTGAGTCTAACCAACTGGAAAATGGCACTGTGTGCCACAGAAAACACTGAATATCAGTGGAAATACAGACTGTCTTGTTTTTCTTTGTTCACAGCCCTCGTTTCCTTTATTTCTCTTTTACGCCACTGCTTTTATACCATTCCGTTTTTGGATGTGTTTTTGGCAGTGGTTTACTTTCTAAAAAGATGTTGTGTTTGGATTTCATTGGCATTGTTCTGGTGTAACTGCTATGCCGTGTTTGAATACCAGTGCTTTCAGCAGTTGTGGTGAAAATGAGTCTTCATCTTTTCTTTTTCATCTTTTTGTGATTCAGAGTGAAAGGGCAAAAGTGGTATCCAGCCCACCCTGTCTGTCCATGTGTGGGTGTAGCGATGCTTGTCTGAGTAAATACCAACTGTCCAAATCACAGTGCTCTGTATGGTCAAAGGGATTTGTGAGTTGACTTTTTGATCATCAAGTTAGATGGGAGGAAGATGTGCAATTTAAAGGAATTTATCTCCTTTTTTTTCTCTTTCAAAATACTTCAAAAAAATACTACACAAGGTAGTATTAGCTAACAAAAGAACCAGCAGTAAAGTCAGGAACCCCAAAGATAGGACATAAGTCTTGTGAAGCAACGGGCGTGGTCATTTCAATAAGCTGCACATGTTTTCTAGTAGAAAGGTTTTACGTCGCATTTATACACAAAGTCTTGTCTCTCGCTTCAGACACATCTGACACCTCAACATAGCATAATATACAAAACGTAATACATATAATATATGTCAGGGGAAAATCAGGGAAAACAAATTTACTGCATTTTGTTGCACAGAAAAGCAAAGCCTAACTTATGTGGCAATGCTACAGTGTAAAGCTGACTGAAAAGCAGCAGGACTTTTGTGCACAAAATTTTCTTACATCTCTTGCAATTTGGCTGGATGAAAAGACATTCTTTGCCATTTTAACAAAAATTTTAACAAAAAATAACTCTTACCAACCAAAAACATTGTACAATTTCACATTGATTTATTTATATATATATATATATATATATATATATATATGGATGGTACAACATACAACATACAGATGGATGTTGCCAGGAAGCATTTGGAAAATCTTATTAAATTTGACTCATGCTTGCCTGCAAAACCTCAATATGTGTTTTTCCAAACTATGTTTTGTGGATGCATTATACAAGTTAAGCTGGATCTGTTCCTCTGTAGTATCGTATATAATTGAACATGCATCTGTGGTGGTCATTGGAATACGCTCAGATGGAATTATATGTTCAAAGTGTTCTTCTTTTGTTACTTTTTGTATTGAGCATTCTACTATAAGTCTTTGCAAAATATAAATATTCATACAAACCTTCTCCATTGACATAGACACTGTTTATCATCTTAGAAGCACAATTCTACCATCAGACATAACATGTAAATGACCATGTATTTGTTTTGGAAGGTAGACCTTGTTTTTGTAGAACAAGCAGGCATGTTGTTTCTCACTGTTTATGGACTGTTTACAGCTAATTTGATCTTCTCATTTAATCCAAATTCAAGCAGTAGCGAGAGCGGCATAACACAAAGGAAACAGAGAAAGAACAAAGTGTCAATGGCAGTGTGTTAAACACTCGGTAATCAAAATGGTAAAATGATTGTATATGATCCATCATTCTGAATTGTTGTCCCTGTAATTATTGTATGCACACTATCAAGCTGTCTGTGATAATGGCAATCTGTATAGAAACAGAATCCACCATACTTTTACTGAACTCAAACAGACCACAGAGTACACAGTGTATCATATGTGGTTTACAGAGCTCTGATTGTAGACCTGTTACTGTAAACCATGGTAGATTCTAAATCAAAGCCTCTGAGGCTCCTCCTGACCAGCTTAGAGCAAAGTAAGCACGCTAGTCGGCTTTGATCATTCTGATCATTCTGAAAAACGCAAGTTTGAAGAGCAGTTGCAGCCGCAATTTGCTTCCTCAGATTCACTGTTAGGTGGCTGGTGCGTTGATGCAAATGTTTCGGTACATAGTTGAGTCTGACTGTAAGATCGCTTAACTTCCTTTGTGAGATTTATTAGCAGCAGATAAAGCTGATAGCCATCTGCAGCCACGCTGACATCACTCATCAGCCAGCGCTGATCTGATGCCAAAGCACAAAGAGTGATACACTCCTTAATGAGCCTGGTAGGGAGAGCATGTGGGAGAAATTTACTGAGGTTATGTTATTGTCCCTTTTGTTAATCTGTTTCTGATTCATGTTTTAAAGACTTGTTTCAGAAAGTTTAAATATTTTTTTGTAATATTGTTTTTCCTTGTGCCACATCTTTATTTCCGGTTTAAAAGGTGAGATTTCCAGTATGTATACCCCTGACTGTTTTTGTTCCCCAACATCTACAGATAAGCAGGCTCGTTATAAAACAAGCCTGCAGTGTGTGAAAGGCAAACAGAGAGGCATGAGAGGTGTTTCATCACAAAGCTGCCAAAGAGACCGATTCTGTGTGAACAGCCCTCTTAGATCACCAGAGATGATATAGAAACAATTACTTAACAAACGTGTACCACTTCTCATACAAATGTCCAAATGCGTGCACATGCAGTAGCTGCAGCATGGCCTGTGGTGCTGCCCTTGACGTGGCTCGCTGTGAGTCTGGTCTCTGCTGGACAGATTTGTTATGATGTGATGGGCACGGTCTCTGAAGGAAAAGGCTTGCATAAGTCAAGTCAAATCTTAAGACCCGGTAAGCAAGTTGAGGATCCTGTTGGCTTAAACCCGTTATCTCCAAAAGGAACATGTGACTCTGGGTGTTTATGATATCAAACAGCAGAATCAGCTTTCTGATTTAAGAGACTGTCCAGAATACTGTTTATATTTACTTTTCTTCCATCTGTTGCATGCTGATATTTTAGCTTCAGAATTTGATGTCCATTTGAGTTCCTTTGATATTTAGTGACTACAGCTGTTAGTCGTATACTGTGTACTGTGGGAGTTTATTTGGCTGCATTTGACAAACGGGCCTTTCTGTTTCTGTATACACTTATTTAAATGTAAATCAAAATTAAATGCATATTCTGTGTGAGCAGGTAGAATTCTTACGCAAATATCAGAAATATGTACTTTTTCATTGCCAAACCTGTTTATAAGGCCTAATAAGTACGGTAGCTAGTTTATAAACTCTTGAAGTGAGTGCTGAACTCACAAGTAGGTTATTTTATTGGACTTGGACTAAAAATGATACCCTGAGCTCTAACCCCGAGTGCTCACTGACTCTTGACCACATTATATTCCTGTATGCCCAAAGCCTTGTATGTGGTAGAGTTCAAAAACAAGGAGAATGGTGGGAAAGTGGATTATCACTGATAGGGACAAACCACCACTTTCATTTATCCCCCTTTCATTCTGGGTCGCCGCAAATTTTCCAGCCACACAAGTTTTTGATGCTACAGTCTGTTTGCCGTGAAGTTAGAATCTGGGGCCATATAATCTGAACACTGGGTATTAGATTCACATAAAACAAAACAAGTTGGAACCCTTGAGGGTTTTTCTAATGGATATGTTTGGCTGTCAGACAGAGCGCAGCTGGGAGGGCTTTACAAGTGGGTCTTTAACAATGCAGCCATAGACACTTCTCCGCTCGCTCTGCAAAGGTTTATATTACTCTGCTTTGGAAAATTGTGGCAAATTGTTTTTGACAAATTTGCAAGGTCAGAATGGCAGTGATTATGTCAAATCCACAGGAAAGTATCACAATATCCTGAGCAGACAAAGGTGAATGTTTGTTGTCATTTTTAAAAATACGGCTCAGTCTCTTGGAAGCTTGAGAAGGAAAATCTTGGGATGTTGCATGACCTAATTGTTCTACACGTTTTCTCCTCAAATGTGTCGCTAAATTTTGTGTCTTTGTCACTTTTAAATCCTGCATCTGTAAGTATTTTTGAGTTAATTTAACTGAATGCTTCCAGCTTGATGAGTGACCATTAAACATTTACATTGCTGCCTTTTCTCACAGAGTGTAAAGATATAATGGCAAAGTTTCTCAAGCAAACACAACAGGGGAGTGGATTTACAAGGGTTAATTGGCTTTACTAAAGACCACACTGGATATTTTGCACATATTACTGAGGATGTGGGCTTCATGGGCAGAGATGAGGCCAGCTCAGAGGATGACACAGCTTCACTTTTGCATGAAATGAGTCACAAACACTCTGAAAACTCCAAATTCAGTTTCATTATTGTTATTTCAACAAAAGCATGCAAGACCTTCTGTAACAGCTAATTCAAACTATAGATTTTACATCAAAGTCATCAGTGTTTTACTTTACACTTCTTTACTTTTTAACAGAGCAGGTTTTGGTCAAATTCAGAGCCCAACTACTATACAGTATAATACAGTATAATAGCCGTAAGATTGAACCAAGACCGACCCAGATTTACACCACAAGGTGATTCATGCAATTGAAGGGAAGCTGTGTGACACTGGAAGACTGGGATGGATTTGTCATTATCATTATATATATATAATATTTAATGTGTTAGGTTAAGGTTTGGAAACCATATTTGTTTAAATGGACCATTAAAAGAACAAACATTAGTTCCTTTTTTTGATTAATATTTTGGCAGATTTTTTTTTTTAGAGCTTTTACTGCAGCGTTTCCAAACTTCATCTGCTCCCTAAAATCTTAACATGCATTGTAAAACCATTTCTTTTACTGCAGGCGATGAGATTAATTACAGGACCAGCACCTTCTTTTTCTAGTCCTTTGTTAAGATGCACAAGATTTTTGTCTTTATTAATTAAATTAGAATCTGTAACACTGTAAGCTTTGCCATTCTTCTGCATTTAACCCTACAGTTGTTCTTCTCCTCTGCCCTGGAAAACCAAACATTGCAGGCTGATATAACTGACCAATTTACAAGCACAAGAATGTTACCACTCAAACAAGCCATAAACCTTGAGGATTGTGTGAAATATGGAGGAATTTAACCTGAATGGCACGGGTAGCATTCATCAGGACTTTGTAAACTTGTTTGTCAGGGGCTTGAATATGAAAGAGCCTTACTCAAGTGTTGAGTGCTCTGGCGAAGACGCTTTACAATAGCTCTTCCACATTATTGGGATTGAACGAATAAAAGCAGCTGTGTAAAACTTCTGTGAATTAACCAAGTAACTGAATAATAACATTTTGCATTTCGTGGAGGTCTTCAAACTTAAAGAAATTAAAAAATTTAAATAAAGAATTGTCTGGAACTGTGGACTTTTTTCATACTTTATTATTCTGCGACAAGAGCAGTGCGACTGCGGTAGCTGGGGTTTAAGGGTTAACCTCCTGTTGAACTCCTGCATGATGTAAGGCAGTTGTGTGAGGCCTTAAACCCCACTGCATGTCATTTCCAGCTGTGCTCACCTACAGCTGATTTCTAGCCTGAACTCAACTGCAGTATACTCAAAAACTGTCACAACAACCACAGGAGGCCTCTGATCCTTTTACATGTAAGTTTCAACATGAGTTTAAACCTTTGAGCATTTGGTGGTATTAGTTTCAGCCCGATAATTGGTTATATTGTGGTGTTCCTCATGTGACTGTTGGCTTTTGGTAGAATTGAAATATAATGCCACATATTTTAATTGGTCATTGAGGCGTTTTGGGATGTCCTTTCATGTCTTTTCAGTCTGTGTAAGTTCAAGTTACAGTTAGTGCTCCTTTAAGTGTCTCGTTAAATGGTTTAGATGATCATCACGTACCGGATTAAAAACGGGTATAAAAAAATGGATGGATGGATGGATGGATGGATGGATGGATGGATGGATGGATGGATGGATGGATGGATGGATGGATGGATGGATGGATGGATGATCATCACATCAGCTCCCTTTCAAATACATGATTAACAACAGGATTCAATATAAAACGAACAAAGTAATGAAAATGTTACTTTTCGAGAAGAATAGAGTCAATAGGTTTATTTTAATAAAAAAGAGAGAGATGTAGTTGCCCACTACTTTTAGACAAAGCGATTAGAATACGAAACAGAAACTGAATTAGATGATAGACAAAAAAAAAAAGTTTAAACAGAACCGCTGGTTTCTGGGAGACTCCTCTCTATGGGACTCTGGGACATCTGTCAAACCATTAGTGTCACATTCACATCATTCATCACTGGCGTCTGTGATGGTACACATTCTTCATATTACACAAGCTATGATCCAGACATATGGTGGGGAGATGGCCCTGGGATGGGCTATAAACAGACAGAAGATAAGTGGGTTGCATGACAGTAGCAAATGAGGACTTTGTTAGCTGATAGACGGCTCAGTTACTGAGAATCCTTCCTGTCACAATTCCCAGTTGTCTGTTAACTCCTTTGTGAGCTTTATTGTATATGTAAACTATAAATAATATTTTTGAGCTTCATGATAACTTGTGGAAAGGATTATGCCAGCATAACAGGGGAAGAATGTATTTTGTTTTATTTTATTTTTCTCTCTTTTACGCACTATAGCTTAGTTTCCAACTGGATTAATCATTTCCAAAAACATACTCTCTGAAATACAGACTGTCTCATACATCAAAGAGAAATCTTGGTACAGTGTGGCTGTATGATTCTGTCTAAGGTTAAAAAAAAAAACTGAGTAAACAGAAGGGAGACGGTAGTCATTTGAGTCACACATGGAACATGGAAAGTTTTATTGGGAGCAGAACCTTGAGTAGGTTCTGTTTCAACAGAACTCAGAAGTTGTTTTAGGCAGCTTATAAGTTTGAAGCATAATCCAAGAAAAGTTAATAAGCTATGTGTTTGAGTGATTAAAAGAGTCATATCTGAAGGACATTGCCTCATGTCCTGGACCATTTGGTAAAAAATAAGTGCCAGTATGAATATTAGTCTTGCCTTCTTTGCAAGCTTATTTTCTCCTCCGCTGTTACTCCAGGCTAAAGAATGTGGAGTTATTAATATCGACTGGACCCTGAGGTGGACTGAGTCCTGGGAGGAGCACAGAGGAATTCAGGGTTGCAAAACAGAGCGAGTTCCACTTTGCAGACAGGTGGACAGGTGGGAACAGAGGTTTCATTGTCCATGGTTTAATCAGGCAGGCAGGTGTGCCGCTCAGTGCTCGGCTCACCACAGCAGCACAGTTTACTTCTTGACTTCTCGCCTCTTCCCAGCAATCATCCCCAGCATGCAGTCTGTAGCTCAAAACGCCTGCAGTCATGGCTAGTAGTTTTAAGTTGGCTTTAATACTGATGGATTAAAAAAACAATAGTTGACGTTATGGGAAAGCTTGCTGCAACATTAACTATAATTGGAGAGTGAGGTGTACCACTGGCTCATACAATCTTTGAAGTTAATGGACTGGTGTTGAGTGCATAATAATTTTTAATTTATGCACACGTGACTGTGTGGTAAAATATTCTAAAGGACAGTAAACAGTGTTCAGAATACTGGAACATCAGCTGCAAATTCAGCAAGGAGGATGGTGAAGGAGGTGCAACACATGAATCAGATGTAGTTGTAGATATGTTTCAGCTTAAAAGGTGATTGTGCCAAGCCAGGTCCAGTTGATAAATCTTTCAGCAGTGCAGCGAGGCTGCACAGACCCATGTTACTGTAAGACTTGACTCTGCTGCTCCCCAGCTGTCTTGGATCTCATCCAGAGCCTCATACTATATCCTGGAGACACTCCAAGCCTCTGGTCTGTCCTTTTCCTACCACAGCACACACCCCTGCCACTGCCAGCCGGACGTCCTCTTGGCACTGTGCCTCTTGCTATAGTCTGTTAACGGTTCAGCAGCAGTGCTATCTGCTAGTCTGGCTGCCCTCAGAATTTGTTAACAGTAAAGAAAAGTTGAGGTTTCTTGAAATTTTTTGTTTAAGGATTTATTACACATGAAAAAGATCTATCATAGATGTAATTTTACTACTGACAGTTCAGGACATAACCTGGTTTCAACAAAACTGCAAACTACTGTTTGTAGTATATGTTTTTTAAAAGGATAACCAAGGAAAAAGTCTGAGGGTGAGCATAAAAGGCACCTAATATAATTCAACCAGACCTCTTTTTTGGTCTCCAGTGGTGTGCCAAAAACTGAACAGTTCAGCACAGTGTCTTGCACAGCCTTGACAATGTGTTTAGACCCAAAAAAAGCAGGATCGTGTCTTGGGGACTTGGATCTGAATTTTGGGATGTGTTGGTTAGAGTCTGGTCACACTCTTATTTAACCTGTGGTGAAGCTCTGGACCCATTACTATCCAAGTGGCCATGAGGCCACTCTGTGGTCCAGCTTATTGTGTTCTGGTGGTTTGCTGATCTTGGTCCTCACATAGAAGATTTGACTGCAGTGCTGTTGTTTGTCTGGCTCAGGCCACATGTATGCTTTCAATCCAAAGGCTTCGTTTTGGAACATTTAATGTTCTATGGCAATTTGCATTTTATTTTGTTTCTTCTTTCAGATGTATTCAACAATGAGGCAATGCTCCCATCACAGCTCATCAGTTAAGGGTTGTGTTTAAGTGGATGTTACAGGCATATGGCTCATTTGCACTGTGAGACGGCTTCTTGTTTAGTGTATTATCTGTGAGAAAAGACAGCTCTACAAGAGGGTGTGAATCTGAAAGAAAACAGGCACCTCTCAACATGTTCACATTACTTTAACATCACTTTCTATCCCTGTTACCTCACTCATTACACATTTCATTGACCTTTGAATATTTTTTTTTACAAGTATGGGTTGTTTGTTTAATGCTCATTTTGGTTAACAATAGAGTTTTGTGTCTTATGTTTGTGTCCAATTTGTTCATCATTTGCTTTTTACAATTTGTTCTCAAATGTGAATCATGAAGTCCAAAATGACGTCTCTATGTGTTAGTATGGACTTTTCAAAATAATGTACGTATTGTAAAGTGGCCAGGATGCTTAGAACCATGTATACACACAAAGGAAGAAATGGACAAAAGCATTTTCCCATTCAGATTTAAAAATCCTAATTATGTTTTTCTTTTATAAATCTCAACTATTGTGAAATTATACACACATGGACGGGGCTAATTACAAACACTCCAATATTGAATTATTTGCATTAGAGAAGTTTGCAGTGCAATGAAGACAATTGCCACAAGAGAAAGAAAGCTCAAATTGTCAAGCCAGGACACTCATCAGTGGGACAGAAAAAGAGTGACATTTGTTTGATTTGGTGTCTAAATTATGAAGTCACAAGCAAAAACGTCTGGAGGGGGAAGGTTCTTGTTGTTTTAAGTCTATCAAAACAGTAGGTTTAAATGGTTTATTCCAAACAAGAGGACATGAAGAACATCTACTGAAGACACACAAGCTTTATTTATAACTGGTATATTTGATAATACAGCTTTACGTGATGATAATCAGGAGGGAGACACAGATGCAGATCTGGACCATGGTTGTTGTTAGATAATCAAAATGATATCCAGCCCCTTGTTGTCATTTTAAAACTGTATTAATAGGATGCATTGCATTCCAGTAAGCTGGGAGAAAAGAGGACAAATCGGGTAACTGTCTAAAAGAATTACCGAAAAAGAAAAACCCACCAAATCCTCAAGGTGACACAAGCTCCATCAACATGAATAAATCTTAGGGTTTGTCTTTGCTCAATTACATGACTAATATTGCCATTGCCATTCTGATTCATTCGTTAAATGGTTCATAATTACAGTGGTTTCCTTCTTGCTGACAAATCCTAAAGAAATATGTTAGTACTTGAGGAAATACTTTCATATATGAGGCATCCCCTTGCTTGTAAGAGTCAGTGGCTGCGACAAAGACAAATTGCTTGTTATTTTAAGGATTTTCACATCTATGAAAGACAAAAAAACATCTCATGTAGGACAAAACAAAAACAGACACATTTCCCTCCCCTGGTCAACAAATGAGACACTAATACTTTAGGATTATCTCTGAACTTACTAAGATTTCACCCCTACAAGGTGTTAAATCACTCTTATATTTACACTATCCAAATAGTGTTGGATTTAAAACTAAATAAACATTTTAGTAAAGCTTGTTGCCTTTTCAAGTAATTGAGCCACCAGGCTGCGTATTGAAATGTGAGCAGGAGAATATATCATTCCAAAATGTGTCCACAAACAGAAAATATGTCCACAGTATTTTAAAACTGTAGGTCAGGTGGTACCCTGTGACATACTCATAATCAAAAAACCTGCTTGTAAAAGTTGTTGGATCGACTCTTCAAGAGATGCATTATATCACTGAATTCAAAACTTAAGGTAAGCTTTTTTTCGCGTACAGAAATGTCATTTATATATGTGACATTAGCCATCTGATTATGTACATTATGTTTAAGCTTCTATTTTATTCTGCCCTAAATCAATAACGACTGTCATGCTGTCAATAGGTTGGAGAAATAAAGAGTTGGTGAGTAAGGAAACCAAGAATCAGTTTAGAGAAGGGAACAAAAAGATCAGCACACCTTAATTCAGATTTGAGGCCTTGACCATGAGCTTGACCGTGACACAGGTGTATTTGTATCAGACGGCAGGTACGATGGGGTTGAAGAGGAATATTCAGACCTAAAACCAATGCTAGCATGTTATGGTGCATTTAGTTTATTTCAAGAGCATTTTTCCCCTGTAATAACTACATGTTTTGGCACTCTTCTCAGCCTGTGGCGTGTGTGTGGAAAGTATGAGCCTTGTTGTTGTTCTCCATTTCATTGCCCTGAGGTTAGTTTGAAGTACTTATCGATGAGGCATGTTGTTTGTCGTGCGTTTTTAGTTTCTGACCTGTCAGAAAGTAAAACGTATCTGTTGACAGTCTTTACTTTTGTGTGTGTGTGACTATGGAGCTTTTAAAGATTATTTTCTGCTCTCGGGACTGATCGGTTAAGTGAGAGCTTCTGTTTGAATGGAAACTTTTTGGATGTCAATTTGCAATCACACAACATTGGTTCACATTTTTAGAGCCTTACAATCACAGTTGAACAAAAAAACGTAATCCAAAGTAAACTGTAGTCAGCAGAAACTCAAACGTTATATACATGATGACATAATGAAAAAATTCTGGTCTTTGTATTAAAATGAAATAGGCCAGAATGTTGAAGGATTGTGTGAGAGAAGTAGTACCTTGGTGCTTTTAATCAAATGTTCCCAATTAATTGATTGTTACCAATGAAATCAGACGTTTTGGCAGTTACATCTAAAACTCAACAGCCCTTAGTTAGCGTGTTATGTGTTAATGTCCACGACAACACAAAAAGAAAGAGACTGAAACAATTTTGGCTGGTTTTGAAGCATTGCCAGGAGAAAGCTTCTTCTGTCAATGAAGAACACAGCAACAGAGTTTGCCAAAATGTTTGCCAAAATCCATCAAAACAAACCACGAGACTTTTGGAACAATGTCCATTTTTAAAGAAAAGACCAAAGTGAAAATGTTTGACCATAATGAAGTGCGGGACATTTGGTTATACCAAACACAGCATATCAGCACAAACACCTCATACCAGACCTTGACCAAATTCAGATGATGTGCAAAAACAAATGCCCACAAACCTCAATGAACTGAAGTAATGTTGTAAAGAAGAGCGGGCCAAAATTCCTCCACAATAACGTCAACCAAAAAACGTTAGTTTTCTTTTTTTTTACTTATTTTATCATTTAGGGATGTATTATGGAGCGTAACTATTTTTTGATTGCGAAACGCTTCTATCTTTTGGCTCATATCAATGAGCAGTTATTTCAGGCCGCATGATCAGCGACTTTAGTGTCTCTGGTTTTTGGCTCATACAACTAAAAGGTTTGCTGGAATACAGCTACTGCCATCTGTTGTATGTTTATATACTGAAAAAAAAACAGTGTAGAACAAAAATCATTATTTAATTTCACCTCGTGGTAATTTGAAACAGATCTGGAAATAATTTTAGCAATGATAATCAATGCATGAATGCTTAACTCTACAGTAATCAATAGTGCAGTGTGTTAACACACTTTGTAAAACTAAATAGCATTCAAATATTATTTTAAATTGCACAAACACCTCATGGACTCAAATATTGCAAAATAACAAACGATTTATAACATTTCATGTAGAAAAGATATTTGTAGTGCTTTGATAAGGATTTTAATTACTTTGCATTGGTTCAAAATTCTTGATAGCCTTCCAGCTGAATGTTTAAATTGATAAAGATCATTTGATTTGGATAACGTACTGTTTACAGAAATAAAACAATAAAAAACTTTTTTTTTTAATTTTTACAGCTAGCCACTTAAAACCAATAAGCCATTCAATTAACTTAAGCATCAGCTAGATTTTGTTCATTTTTGGCTTCTGCAAGTTCTTGTTAGAAAATATTCTGAAATGTGCCCTCAGATTTCCTCAGTCTGCATGTTTCTTCAGTAATTACCTGCATGTTTTCCACATTATATTCCTCAGTACTAGAGAATCTAATATTCCTCTCTTGCTACTGGTTTTCCAAATTCACGGAACTAAACACATTTGACCAAAGTTTTCAGTTTATGTCTTATATTTTATGTTCTTATCAAAGCTTGTGGCGATGCATATTTTCAATAGTGTTCAGAGGTCTTGTTTCAGCCTTTATTGCCTAGGTCAGATAAGAAAAAAAAGAGACTTTTGTAGGCCTGAATGATTGTCAGCTCCTACAGCAGGGCGAAGACAAAACAGGAAGACCCCTGATGATTTTTTTTATTAGCAGGAATCACTAACAGTACCACAGACTCTCCTATAAAATGTACTATATAACCCCACTGCAGTCTGTCTTCTGATTGGTTGGCATGTTATCGTTGTAAATCTAAGCTCTGAGGTTCAGAGCCTTGTGTGTTTGAATGTCCCACAGCAGGAGGCTCTGATTATAAAAAATCAGCTGCGTAAAAGTCTGAGGCCATACAAGTTGCAATTCTGCACTGCATACTGATATTTTGCCAATATTCCTTCATTTGTTGTATAGCATCACTTTGTGGCATGTGGGCTGTTATTTTTTCTGGCAAAGTTTCAGTGCTTGATTCTTCTGTGCAGGACATTGCCTGTTTGTGATTGTTTGGCATTAGCGTCTATTCAGTTGTTTGACAGGGAGACGCTAACGAAACTGAGCGTCACAGCTTTGGGCGGCGGCATTCTGTCAGGGCATAAGGCACAGCACAGCCTGGCACTGATGATGAGCAAGTTCAAACACTATAAAGAGATACGGAAGACCAGGACATTTCATTGTCTTTTCATTACTTGTTTTCATTTTTGACATTTTACTCAAACCATTTGCATCAAAATCTTAAAAAAAAACTTAAAATATTGAATTTTCTTGTTGCTCATGATGCATGAACTATAGCACTTTAACTGCTTAACTACATAAAGACTATTATCTCTGAAGAGAGACTGATTTAAATGACATTAGCCGTAGTTAATCTAATTTGCAGTCATTTGTTGAAGTTAAACTCTGGGTATGTGGAAGGAAAATATTTGACTTGATAACAGGTAGCCTGCTGTCTCTGCTCATTTTCCATCTCAATTTCTCTGGATTCGGAGCCAAGACACACAGATCGAAGTCTCCTTTGCTCTTGGAATACGAAGTACACCCAGACGTGAATGTTCTACCAGGGTTGTCATACTCCTGGAAAGTCGTATCTTTTTACTGCTGTATTTTCCAATCCTGAACATTTTTAATAAATATAGAAAGATTTTTGTGAAGACACTAGTTCACTTGCATTATCTGTCTGAATGCAGTTTTGTAGAGGCGTTTGTGGGTGTGTGGATGTATGTTTCTTTTATCCTGATTTGTTGGACGGAAATACTGTTTGCACAAGGTTTTTTATTCTTTCTATAAACAGAGATAAAATAACATCTTATAAATACACACAATAAATTAAGGCCTTACAAAGTGCCAAGTGCAGTGAGTAGGTGGTGAAATCTCATTTTGGAATCAAAGAGGTCAGGCTTGTTATTTTTGAGAGCAGCAGACTCAGTGTTGCTGAGGCCTTGTTGATGTTTTTATATAGCACAGACAGATCCCGTTGGTTTTACAAGCCTAAGCACGAAGACTGCAGTCATCAGTTCAAGCCCTCCAGAACTGCAGGCCTCTGAGGCCTCTAAAGGCCTGCAGTTCTGGCAGCTTCTGGGACCATGAAGATCTCACAGGTTGCTAAAATTAAGAATGAAGAAATTTCCTTCTTCAGATAATTATTTACTGCTGTGCATGAGTATTTATACTACAGAAATAATTAGGTGCAGATATACTATTCACGAAGTGCTTTGGTAAGAAACCCAATCTACTGCCTGTGTGATTGTATCCAGAGATGATAGTTAAGATGATGTAAAACCTTGAACTGTATGTTGAGATGAACATTTTGCATGCGATTCTTCCTACGACTGTCTGGCAGAGGCTGCAACAATCAGCTTATTTCTCTCCTGTTGAGTTCATCTCTCACTAGTGATGAAGACCCTGAATAACAAAGACTATTCCACTTGGAGCAACAACTTATCATGAACCAGGAGCAGCCAATCCACCCTTTTCCTACTCAGAGCAATGAGTTAGAGTGTATCCTCTTTCTTGTACAGGCTATTTAACACTTGGTTACCAACCTGTCCTGTGTGTCTTGCAAGTATAGCACAACATCTGCAACCAGGTTTATACAAATGTATAGGTTTTGTCCTAAACGGTCCTAAACTGAATTGGTGACCTCAGGAACCATACAGAAATCTTTCGGAAATTTTTTTTTTTTCTTTTAAACAGCATTTGAAACTTTAATTTGCCTTGGTTTGTTGTTCTAATCCAAGGCAGATGCCCTGACACGAGTGGTTCTTAGTTGAGTTGGTTCTTTGGCCGTTGAAACAACAAGGTCTGGTTTGAGTACTTAATAAGAAACAACACTGGAAGTACCTTGGCCATAAAAAAAGGTGAGGACAGTCGAAAAAACACAGCTTTACCATACTTCCCATCAGTCCATCCATTGCCTATACCTGCTTACTGTTATTCAGGGTCACTGAAATCTGCTGGAGCCTTCCCAGCTCTCTTTTCGGCGATCGATACACCCTGGACTGGTCACCAGACTTTCCCCTACACAAAAAGTTTTAATTCCAAAGCTGTTTTGATGTTTAGGTAAACGTGTTGAGAGTGTAGCAGAGCATGTGTTAAAGTAACACTCCAGCTCGGCTTTACTGTATCACACACAGGTAGCTGGTGCATTTCCTATTGTGACATCTCAAAATCTCTCCTCTTCAAAAAGACCACAAACTACTTTTTTTTTGTCTTATTAGTGTTTATGTTATATTTTCTGTGGTAGTATTTTACTCCTAGTTTAACAGTTTCATTAAATACTGGTGCCATAATGAAAACGTAGAAATATTAAATTGCAACCCATACTACCATGCATTTTCATTTGTTACAGTACATTTTAGTATTTAAACTATAACATCAGTATATATCTATACAGCATACTATGTCATCAGCTAGAAGCAAAAAAGAATAAAAAAAAAACAATGTTGAAATGTATTTTGGATCCATGGACAGATCTGTCAGTCTGCCACTATCAGATAGCATCTCTATAAGTCAGCCAATTGGCTGCCAAGTATTTTTCTTAGGATTAAGGTAAATGCATGCCTGTGACAATGATTTTAACATTATTAACAACAGTAATGATTCCACATTAAAATAATTCATTCATATTCACTATAAAGATAGTTGACTTGTCTCCCTGCAAGAGATCACACGTCTGCTTTATACTCAGACAGACTGATTGCACTTAACAGCCTTTAAATCATCCTAATTACGACCTGACACATCGCAGTGGCAGGGCACAGCAAACAACCTAAACCTCGCTTTCATTTGCTTAAGACAGACTGCGTTTCGGTGATCTTAGAAGCCTTAGAAAGGCTTGGGTCTTCTGTAAGTTCTAACAGCGCATATCTGTCACTCCTTCATAACAAATTTGGCAGATCCTAACAAGTGAGATAAGATCATGCGGCTTCTGCCTTTTGAGTGCGCTTGATAGTGTAACCACAGGCAGCGATGCTATTAGGGCTTAAAGGGTGGAAGAGTTTTTTTTGGCAGAGGTTGAGCGGATATGCAGTGATCTAACAAGAGGCATGTCCTGTCTCTCTTAGTCTCATACACCTGCCTACCAACTTTTTTTTTTTTTTTTAACTCCCTTAGTTTATTAAATGATTACACATGCTCACATTCACACTATCAAACATTTCCTTATGTGAGCACACACAGAAATGCACATACACACAAAATAATTGCCTGAGAGCTGGCTGATTACAGTGTGCTGAGTGTGGCAGAGGTAGTAGTTGTTGGTCTTTGTCCTGCTTTGAGGCAGCAGCTTCACTGAATTTGTGGGTGGGCTTGTCAGATTGTCATGCTTGGCAGATGGTAATTTTGGGTTGAGTGTGTGGTTAGTATTGGGGTAAGGATATAACTTATGGCTGGTGATGGTTTGACTAGGCGGAAGTCAGCCGCAGCTTTGTCCCTCTCACACTGTCTACTGCAGATTAGAAAGCTCAGAGGGTTCCTCCTCTTGTCAGTCGGGCTTTTATTCAGTCTTCCTGTTTCAGGTTTGCTCTGTGGTTTCTTTGGCGGAAAGGGGTCAATAAAAAGGAAGTAGAACAAATGATAGAAGGTACTAAGGGACAGGGAATCAGACAGAGGAGGGAACAGGTCAAGGCAGGAACTGGAGAGAGGCAGTGTTTGAAGTTTAACAAAACTGGTCCATATCCT